>JASDQU010363239.1:0-11684 GCA_032191745.1 Picea mariana
ATTATTCATTTTACAATTTAAACAATGTTCTAATGTGCTTACTTCTTGCTTACAAGATAGCTCTTGCATGCACCACCTAGTCTAGATCATCCTTGGCCATAAAAACATTGAATATATTATGTTTCTCAGCCACACTAGCATTATGAATATATATTCCATTACATATTATGGGCACAAGTAAAGAGAAAATGTTAAATTCTTATTACATGAAGTAAGTACCATTGATTATAGATTTCTTTGTATGATATCTCATAAGCTAATACCCTTTCTTCCATATCGATATAATGCTTGTTCTATCAAAGGTTTGACATATAACATGTTGTAAATTATCTATAGAGTCATAATGTTCTCCATCGTATAGAGTTTCTAATGAATAACTAGTATTGATCATGTATCTATAGATAATACTATGATTCCCTATCAAATAGTGTCTATATTGACTACTCTATTGATATCCCTTTAGTTTCTATAGTATGATTACCTATCAAATAGGTGAATATTAGTTATAGTAAGTATGTAGATTATACTAAGAAGTACGAGTAATAATATAGTATATGAAAGACAAGCAATAGTATTAATACATATCAAATAAGGGGAATAATTCATCTATGTATATGAGATTAATGTGAATATAGGTATATCAAATAGGTCAACCACTTTATTCCTAATATGGAATAGAGATTATGGAAATAAAATGAATCAAACCTTAGCTTATACTAGTAACATGCTATGCCAAGAGTGATGCCCTTATATTCGATAGATTGTCTCCTTGTTCAACCTTTATGAATATCATTACCATTCTTATTGTATTTCATATGCCATTTGAAGTATCCATACCTTTGATTCCCCTTAGTCCCTCAGTTCCATCGCTCTTCGACTAATCTCGATATGGTATTGGTCAAACTAAGGCATATAAAATATTATCGTTATGTTATCTCCCTAATCAAGTGGTATCTATTCATGTATATGGTAAAACTAAAGCATCTATGGAACTAATAAGCCATGTAGTATCATGGAATCAATGGTATTTGATCATTACTAATACTATTCATGGTAATCAAGCACCCATAAGCTTCATATACTATCTTTAATCAATGAACTGACTATATCCACTAGTTCCCTATTTCACCAAGTTGGAGTAGGTTGCAGAAGGACAACAAGGAGTAAAGGAAAATGTATGTGCTACATACCTGGAGGGGAATAATTAATATGAACCAAATCATATAGGGCTATGTAAGCTCAACTTTCCACATTCAACTCCTTCATCATGTTTACCCAAATAAAATAGTGTTTATATTACAATAGAGTGATAAGTAAGAGTAATGGAATTCAATCATCCTTGTTATCGCATAATCTATATTTTCCAAAATCTCAAGGCAAGTGAATCCAATATTGGTGTAACAGGGAGTGAACTATCACTGTCACCTTAATAGGAAACACCTTTCTATTTAGGATTATATCAAAGTTACCCCATGGGAGACGTCCCCAGTGACCTAAAGGGTTGATAAGACTAGGGAAAGGATGCAAGAAAACCCCCCTCTCACTGGTCACTCAAGTCAAAAGGTTCTTAACGTATTTAAGGGATGAAGCAACAGTAAAAATGGAGTGTACCTGCCCAGCACAAGACAACAAAAAAAATATGGCATCTTTCAAGTACAAAATATGATGTTAGTGCTTCTTAAGACCACGAACCTTTAAAAAATGGGCTAGATGATGTAAAGTTGCAACAATGTAACAATTTATAACAGAAATGAGTATTTTGTAAGAGCCAGAAGAATTATTACTTGAAGTTGCTTTTAAAAGACAAAAAAAAGTAACTTTGACTAGGCAATTTGATAATAAATTGTCAAAAGAAAAGCTGGCAATGTTTATCTAGCATTTAATATCACTTTTGCGGAGAATTTTCTGCAGTTAGATGGTTGTAGAAATATTTTGTAACAACAACAAATTCTAGTGCTCAAAATTGCAAGAAAACACCATGCAAACTCAACATTTATCTAGTATTTTGATTGACAATTGTCACAAGTGATTTCCATATGAGCTAAGTGTGAGTTATGTAGGTGAATGCGAAATTTATCATGAATGTGTTAGGCTATAGAAATGATTTGCAACAAAAACAAGGTAGTTAATGAATTAGTCTCTTTTAGGGTTAGTAGAAGTTAGCAAAATCTTCAAGGAAGATAGTTTGAGTGTTTAATCAATCCTTCAACAAGAGAGAGGCTAGAACTAGTTCCTTCTAGGGCTTATGGATTCAAGTAGATGGCTTCTTATAAGGCTGAAAATCAATTTTGATAGTGCACACCAGTCTAAGAGGAATGCATAGGAGAAGTAGTAACTTAAGTTCCCCTATGCATTTTCCTCAAGAAAACAAAATACTATGGTGTAGGAAATTGTATGCCCTATGACCTTACTCTCCTTAGTCTTTTTATGGGTTAAGAACTTAGGAAAAGATAAATAGGTCAAAACCTTAGAGTGCTAGGAAACTAGGGCTCTAAGGTTTCACTAGTTACTAGATCAATTCAATGAAAAGCTTGGCAAATAGAAAGTAAGAAAGTAGCAAATTAATTTTCTTACTTCAATCATTAAGTATATCATGCAATCTCATAATCATGTATGATCAAATAAAACCATACATAAACCATTCAATAAATGAAAAAAATGCATATTTTTCCTACTTGCACCAAGAATAATCATGAAAATACCATGGAAGATCACCATAAAAGCTTCAGATATTTATCCACTTGCAAAAAACCAGCCATATACAAGAGTGTGCCTCACAGTTTCAGCCAATATCCCTTCTAGGGAGAAAAATTCATACCTCTCCTCTTGTGTGAGGAGTTGTGATGATAAAAATGAATGTAGTTTATGTTTATTTATACAAAATTGGTGACCTTTATTAATTTATGGTCAAATAAAGGATGACCTGGCCAATTTAAAAATAAATTCAAATTTGGCATAAATAAAGTTAATTAACCCCTGAAATCATCTCCAAGGGTGACATTAAGCCCGTAAACTATAACGTTCGCCTCCATATGTAGAACGTTTGACCTCCAAAGGCCTTGGATGATTCCCACACATGCCAACCAACTCATAACTTCCTTAAATATGCAAACCCTAGCTTTGTATGACATCCAGGGTTATAATGATCATGTCATGGGCTCTCAAGGATTAACATCTAGGTGGAAGAGAAATATCCCCTAGGTCTAGATATGCCAAAGTGTCGCCAAGGGAAATTTCCTTCTTTCTTCCTGGTGTAAGTCTCTGATGTCTCCTTTCCCCTACCTGGTGTTATGACATCCATCTATGGGATTTCATCCCCATGGAGGTATGTGATAATCATTCCCCCATGTGTACCTATCCACCGGGAAAAGTCCTACAACAGTAAAAAATATGCCCTCCAGGGGTTCATAATTCACAAGGATCATAGAAATTCCAATCACATCTAATAATCAAATTACCCAAACATGTGCATCAAACCCCCCTTTACCCAGAAAAATGTGCAAACACGTTATGCAATTTAACAAGTCAGGTTTGGAGAAGGTCTAAGGTTTTCCTATCAGGTTAATCCTCCTTAATTTTTGGGTGTTTTCTAGGTGAGAGCCAATCTAAGTCATGTAAGTGTGTCTGAGGTGGCATGGGGGAAATTGTTTGGGCATGGGGTATAGTGATAATAGGGAAATATAGATATTACCTATGGGTGCCTTTGTAGAGGGAGAGTTTCACCTTGATATAGATGTTATTCTTTCCTTTCCCATTCAATTCTTTTTATTCTTAATTTTATTGCTTTTTACTTTTTTCTTTTATTATTCAAGGGAAGAGCTGAGGGAAATTGTCTTGGCTTGGTGACAAGAGGTGATAGCGTTACCCACAAGCATTTCACAGATATGAGAAGGTTGGCTCATGATGAGACCAAATTTATCTTGGCTATTCCACCAAGAGCCACTACCTTGGTTTGGTGACCAGATAGATGGTAGTGTCATACCGCTACATACCCATGGTCATAATAGGCCAACTCAAGATGTGACATCCCATCCACCAACTAATACCTTGAATGCTTATTTATATTACGGGTTCCCTTATCTACTGAGAATCCTTTTATTTATTTCTCGAGAATCCCTAGGTGAAGCATATCAAAGGTTTCATTTTGTCTTTTATCTCTTGCCATCTTATTTTACCCCTTGGGCCTTTATCCCCTTCTTCCCAGAAGGCAAGGTACAACCCTTACTAGTGTGGAAAATCCCAATGCCCAAACAAAGGTAGGGGGAAAATGAGAGGAATGAATATGGAAAGTGATAATTATGGAGGGAATGGATGATGAACTTTCATAGACCCACTCAGTGGCAACCCATCCTAAAGGGAAACTAACTTACTAGGGAATATTGTCACCTTCGTAGGTATGAACAAGTTAAAGAGCATAATTTCCAAGAAAACATTATGAAATTAAGGAGAATTTAATGCAACATATTCAAGTTCTTTAATAATCACGGTGACACATACCATGATACCTAGACTCATTACCTCATGGAGCAAGACTTATTGCTTCTTCAGGACCAGGTTGTTGGGATGGATGTTGTTGTTGTTGATAAATGGGTTGCACTAAAGAAAAGAGGGGTCCTTCGAGGCCATAATCAAGTTATCTGGCTCTTGGCACTCCATGTATAGGAAATTTGGGCCTCGAGACATGATCTCCTTAGTTATCCCTAGGATAGGGTGTAATTTAACCCAAATTAAAATCGTTAGGTACATTAAAACTTCTTGACATTAATTCTATTATCATCGTTATTGTAAATAAGACATGTACCTTCTCATAATTAAAAGTGATTACTAACAAGATATTTATCTTCTCTAAGTGAAGTCGTGCCAATTAAAATAATTCAGTACATGCGAAAATTGTTCAGTAGATTCAACACTTTAACATAATAAGCTATTGTTTAGTCTTCTCACGAAATATGTATTATCAAAAATATGTCTCTAAGTCTTATTGTGTCCATGAAGGGACTATAGTAACCATATCCTAACATGGGTACTAATCTTATCATATAGGATCTATATGAGTGGTTTTACCAAACGATTCAACACATATATGGGAGTCACAACATATTCAGATTTGTGGATAGTAAGTGAAATCCTAACATTTCTTATATATATAACCATACATGGAGTTCATAGCATACACTAGGATGCATATGTATATACAGTTATTTTGTAGCACAAGAGTCATATATATATANATCGTAGGTTATGTGAAGTAATATATATATCTGTAATATTCCACCAAGTGTATTTTGAAATCAGCCTTCCTTCCACATATAGTTCATATCTAACACATTAACTAGATGATAGGCGCACATAAATTAGAGTTACAATGGAACGCTAAGGGTTGTTATGACATCTTAGACATTGACGTGTCATGTTCCATACACATCTAGTCTTACAAAGGAGCCATGTCTGAACTTATACCTAACCGTGCTAACCCTACTCAACTTATAACACATCTGAACATTGACTAGGTTTGTAATATTTGTTAATGGCAGTCATCTATGCCCTAAATTACATTTACCACTAGATATGTCATTTAAAACAGGTATGTTTCGTACTCAGTGCTTGGACATCCACACCCAATGTAGACTCTCCATATCCATTCATTCACATGGCTAACATACCATGGATTCTTATCACACCATTAGTCCTCGTTTTGCAACAGGTGCAAGGGCATTCCGCTCATTGTTTCCTTGGTTTCATGAAAAAACCTCCTCTACTCTATGAGCATTTTCCTTCTGTACAACCCCCGATGGCTTCACTCTTTGTGTCTGGTAGCTTGGAGATAAGACCTTCAGCCCTGGTAAATGATCTTGGAAACGAAAACCAGTCGGGTCATCTCTACGAAAGGTAATTTGTGAACCTTTCTTTATTATATTTTCTGAACTCTCAAGGGTAAAACTAGTTTGGAATGGTTGGTGTTTAGCTAACCTTGTTATCTCACCTTCGTGGCATTCTTCCAGTTTCAGTTCTGGCCCAAAAGATTCATTTCCCTTTTGCATTGACTTGTCTAACTATGGAACATTGTTATCAGTTACATTTCCTCATGTAATTATATTTTCTTTAACTGTGGGGAGTCCTGAAATATATATGCTGCATTTAGAGTGTTAACCGTGAAATTCCCTTATCTCAGTCTAGCAATGTTGTAAATAATATGGATGTGTCTTTACAGGGTTACCCTGTGGAATCCCTAAAACATAGTTTAAAGGGGTCACCTTATGTATTACCTCGCTGAAGATTTAGGGATTTTAACACTACGCAAGTATATAAATTTAGAAAAGTATAAGCCAAATAGGCCTTCTAGGGTTTTCATAAAATTGGTCTGTGTAAAGTTTTTTTACTTATTGTGTAGATTAGAAATAGATCTCTCATTTATGTTTTAATCTCTGAACTCCATGCGGTGATAGATGGAGACATTAAAATCCCTCTGTCTGTAATCGAATTTGGTGTGGGTAAAAGAAAAATGTGACGGGCGATGTAACGTCTGAGTTCGTGGTTTACCTTATGTATTATCGTAGGCACATATCGATATATGTAGACATGTCTTAATCTAAATTCTTTATATTATAAATTTTCTTGAAAAAGTATAGCACGATTTCTCACCTATAAATCAATATCCTGACCTCTATTCTTGGGTTTCTCTCTAAGTTTTTATATAACAATTTATAAGTATTAATGTTTATGGTAGAATGTTTCGCCAACTCTGTCTGCATTTCCGAATTGGTAGAAAATGTGCCTCTTGTGGAAAAAATGAATTTGTTGTGTGAAATTCAAATTTTAATACTCTCGTTATGTAAAATGGTTACTTACCCATTATGGGGCTTCATCATTGAGTCTGAGTGATTTTTGTTTTAAAATAAAATCTTCCTTGTGTTCCTTGTACTCATACAACATTGTATAAAAATGAAAACCTACACTTTGTACATATACGAGAGCAAAATTGTACTCCTAGTAGAATGCACATCTGTATTCTGCGTGAGTTAATATAACTCTGTGTAAATTTGATAGATAACCTTGGGTATGCCAGGGAAATTATTTACCTTCTATGGATTTTGCATCTGAAAACTAGGTGGTTACTAAATGTTTTAACATTGTTTTTTATTACTGTTTAAATTCCGGTGCTTCAAGCTATTTCTTTCAGTTAAAAAAATAATGATGGGGCCTTGTCTTCTTTGCAAGGGTGACCATCAACCATTCCTGGGTCCACTCCTCCCCTTTGGATTGTGGAAAAAATCGTCACTCAAACACCGGTGATAACTACTTCGATGTTGACTTTTAAGATAAGTATTATTTCATTGGATTAATTTTTATTTTCATATGATTTCTTAGCACAGTTTACTAAATATTTTTCTTTTCTCTTTACAGGCTTAATCGGTTAGAGTGAAACGGATCCAGGGGCTCGCTTTACTTAAAAAGGTATCTGAGTTCCAATTTTGGTGTATAATTAAAACTTATCTCGTTTTGTTTACTAGTGGAACATGATCCTTACCCTAGGATACTCTACTGTAATCATTTTGAACTAGGGTTTTCTGGTTGTATAGATCATTCGTGATTAAACTCTTAACTGAACATACATGTTATTGATACCATTGGAACAAGTTTTTCTTTCAAGTGTTGTAGAAACTAATGTAGATTGTATTTGTAGACCATGGAAAACCTTTGTTCATAGGCCTGATGTAATATATAAATGACTGTTAATTTCCCTATTTTTTCCTCCATAGTCCTCGTATGATTTGAATGATGGTAAAAATTTATACACTAATGAAGTTCAAGGATCGATACAAACTTTTCTTTATGTGAAAAAAATATATACTTACTTATGTATATGTATATATATAATCCATATAAAACAACTATACATTTCTATCATTTCCTTTGCGTGGAATACATAAGGATGTATAAGCACATTAGAAGCACACAATAATTCAATCCCTCCCCTTTCTATGATTATCTTTCTCTATATATATTTAGTCAAGATTTTAAGCATTTGCTAACATAACAATATTTTCCTCATTCGTTTAACAATGGAAATCAGAATATCATGCATTCATTCAATTATTCATATAAGCACTAATGTCACATAAACCCATTGTACTTCTAACAAATTGTAATCAACATAAGATTAACAAAAATACAAGTAAAGGTACTTATATGAAAAAAAACTAATGTTGAGACACAAAAGGAATAGCCAATTTCCACCCAACCGTAGAACAGAACAACCAAATTACTTATTCTGTTCACCCCCTAGCCTGACCATGAGTCCATAAGGGTGAACTAAAATTATCCTCTTTTGCTACAGTCCTCCTTTCAGATCAGAAAATTCCCTTGCCTCACACTAAATAGTTTTCATAACAGCAAGTAATATCCTTTCTTCAACATACTAATCAACGTCCTACCTCCTCCATTTGTTGTATATCATGAGCATCTTGTGCCTAGGTCTTTTTCCCTCCTTGGGAATTTTCACAGCTTTACAAATCCTTGATTTTCAGGGGCTTCTAGTGGTCAAATTTCTCATTTGGCACTTGCAAAAATCAGCCTTAAGGTAACTCAAGTCTGTTCCCCGCTCATGGAGTCATGGTCAGTTGTTTTCAACCTAGTTGTTTCATTTGTATTCCAACAATTAATATATTAAAATATTTTTATTTTACATGTTTCAGAATCAAAGAGTTAGTTGGGAAAATCAAATCCTTTCCCAATAGTCATAAATAATTAATTACAATAATCAAATTCCAAATTCGGATTTTCCATAAATGGAAAAAAATTCCATTTATGAATTTGCCAAAAATGGAAATTTATTCCTAAGTACACATAGACTTTAAAAATTAATTATTTTGGGGGATATTAAATCCTCTCCCCCTTCAATACAACATTGTCCTCAATGTTCATTCCTCTCTTAGAATAGGGTTGGATAAGATTTCTGCAAATCTTCCTCCAATTCCCAAGTGACCTCCTCAAGACTAAAGTGCTTCCATTGCACTTTTACCTGGGCGATGGCTCTGTTCTGTAGTATTGTTTCTTTTCTTTCCATAATGCACAGAGGTTTCTCTTGGAACTCTCCTTCTGGTTCGACCTGCATCATATTCCAATTGATGATGTGAGTAGGATCATGAATATACTTTTTCAACAAAGAAACATGAAAAACATTATCAACTTTTAAATTTGCACGGAGTGCAAGTTGATATTCCACGGGTCCAATTCAAGCTAAGATATCGAAGGGGCCACAAAACCTGGGTGCCAACTTTTCACAGTTTCCTAGCTTTAGTGAGATTCTCCTTTGTTTGACTTTCAAATACACATGGTCCCCAACCTGAAATTTCTGGTGTCTCCTTTTCAAATCTGCGTAGCTTTTTTGTCTATCATGTACCTCTTTTAAATTCTGTTGTACCTTTCTTACCATTTTCTCCATTTCCTTGGTCCCATCATGAGTTTTTCAACTAGGTTATCCCAGCTAATTGGAGTTGTGCATTTTATGTTGTACAGTACTTTGAAGGGAATCATCTTAGTTGACGTATGATAGCCATTATTGTACATAAATTTCACTAAGTGTAGGTATTCCTCCCAGCTAGTTGGTTTCCTTCTTACATATGATCGTAACATATATTTCACAATTTGATTCATTCATTCAGTTTTTCCATTCGTTTGTGGATGGTAGCTTTTGCTGAAATTTAGGTTAGTATCCAACTCTGCAAACAATTCTTTCCAAAACGTTGATGTAAATTTGACATCTCTTTCCGAAATCACCATTTTAGGAATACCATGCAATCTAAATATTTCCTTCATAAATATTTCAGCGATGTTAATATCTTTATAAGTAGATTTCACAGGTATAAATGTGCAGACTTGCTAAGTTTATCAATCACTACCATAATCGAATCATTTTGCTTTTGAATTTTAGGAAAACTTGTGATGAAGTCCAGTGAGACAATCTCTCACTTCCATTCTGGTATAAGTAGAGGCTGTAGCAGGCCAGCTGGATGTTGATGTTCAAACTTCACTCGTTGACAATCTAGGAATTTATATAAGTATTTAGTTGTCTCACCTTTCATGTTAGGCCAATAAAACAACTTCATCAAGGTTGTTACCATTTTCTGGTATCTTGGATGACCATAATATGTATGTTTGTGAACTTCATCCAAAATTGTTAGCTTTAATTCAACAGAATCCGGTATGTACAGCCCATTTTTTAATCTTAGCAGTGCATTTTTATCCAAACTCAAATCTGTTCTGTTCAAATTGTATGCATTTCCTTGTAAATATGCTATTGTTTTGATTTACTTTTCATCATCACACCTTGCAGATTTTATTCTTTGTTCAATGTCATTTTCTTCTCTGCTAATACTTATCTCAAAAAGTCCATTAGTTCTCCTACTTAAGGAATATGCAACTTTGTTTTCCTTACCTTTAATGTGTCTTACTTCGAAATCGAATTCACTCAAGAAGGCTAACCACCTTTCTTGCCTTGCATTAAGATCTGGTTGACTGAATAATAATTTCACACCACTGTTATTGGTTAGCAACAGAAATTTTTTGCCCATTAAATAGTGTCACCACATTTTTAGCGCGTGAATTATAGCCGCTAATTCCAAGTCATGTGTGACGTAGTTTCATTCATGCTCTTTTAGTTTTCATGACTCGTAACAAATAACGTGCCCTTCTTGAGTTAGGACACCTCCCAAGCCTTCTTTGCTTGCATCCACGCAAACTATAAAGTCTTTATCAAGGTCTGCTACCATTAAAATAGGTGCGGTAGTTAACAGTTCTTTTAGCTTATTAAACCTATTCTAAAATTTCTATGACCAAGTAAACTTTGTCCCCTTTTTCTTTAGGGATGTGATTGGGTATGAAATCTTACAGAACCCCTCGATAATATGTGGTAGTAACCAGTAATTCCCATGAATGACCTGATGTATGCCACATCCTTAGGGATAGGCCATTCCATGATGGCTCTTATCTTCTATGGGTCAACTTCAATACCTTCTTCAGATATTACATGTCCTAGGTATTGTATTATATTTTGGTAGAAGTCACATTTGTCAAATTTTTCATACAACTTGTGTTTCCTTAAGTTCTGCAATACTATTTTTAGGTGTTCTTCATGTTCTTCTATTCTCGAATAAACTAAAATGTCATCAATAAATACCAAAACAAATTTATCCAAATATTGACTGAATATGTTGTTCATCAAACACATAAATATTGTTGGTGAGTTAGTAAGACAAAACGAAATAACAAAAAACTCATAATGCCCATACTTCATTCTAAAAGTTGTTTTACTTATATCTTCATCCTTTATTTTGACTTGGTGATAACCAGACCTTAAATCTAACTTAGAGAAAATCTTCGCTCCTCCCACTTGGTCAAACATGCCGTTAATTCTGGGTAGAGGATACTTGTTCTTAATAGTCATCTTTTTTAACTGTCGATAATCAATACATAATATTAAAGCTCCATCTTTATTTTTAATGAAAATTAATAGTTCTCCCCAAGGCGAGCACTTGGTCTGATGTATTCTTTGTCCAACAGTTCTTGTAGCTAAATTTTCATCTCTATCAATTCGGGTAAACTCATCCTATAGGGTGCCTTATATATTAGGCTTGATCCAGGCAGTAGATCGATAGAGAAATCTATCTCTCTTCTTGGAGTTA
>JASDQU010363242.1:470-10617 GCA_032191745.1 Picea mariana
ACCTCTGAATCAGGAAGATAATCAGGCTCCACAACCAACACTATCAACCATAATAAACTTGTTGAGTGAGTTTTTGATGGCCTGCAATGTCCCTTCATTCCAGAGGTGCAAAGGTAAGCCAGGTAAGAGTACCCACATATGTCTAAGAGAGAAATACTCAGTCACCAGATCAAAATCCACCCGCCATCTCTTTAACATAAGACTGCTACCTCCATTAACCCACCTGTTCTCCAGTAGTAGTGAGGCGTCTTCTGACGAATTACACAAGAAACCAAACCAACCTTTTGATAAGTATAGGACTTTTGGAGTGTATCCTAACAGGGATGACTAGACCTGTTCAACCTAGACAGGAAGAGTTGCCTTGCACAACTTTTCGTAGGAAAATCTCCCAACCAAGACGCATAAAGCTATTCTGCATGTCTCCTCCAGACCAATGTCTGATCCTAAAACCATCTGCTTCACCACCTTATTAGATTTCCACTGTCTGTGACTTTTTCGTGGTAATAGAACAGTGCTAACCACCTTTCTACGAGCTCCAGAGAAACCACTGCCTCTGTCTTTAGCTCTCGGACTACTCACAGTGGATAGCTTGTTCATCTCTGGTAAGGAATCCGACAATCCCGGAAGGAAATCTAAGAAAGAGGGCGTATCACTGGAAATCCCGCTAAGGGGACAAGCAAGAGTAGCAGACGAGGCAGATGAAGAAAGATTTATGTTATGTGTACGCTCCCCCGGGGTATCAACTGTTATGAAAAGACCTTCCTCATGCCAGAGGCCTTCGTCAACCTTGCCCATTAACTCCCGAACGTCAGCATTAATAGTTGCCAGCCGAGTAGGGGCCATTTTGGAGCCACCTGGGATTACTAAGATCCCTACCTTATATTTTAATTAGAACTAAGCTATCCATCCCATTTAAAACCTCGCAACTAATATAGGGTGTATTTTTCTCTAATTTTTACATCATCAAAAATATTTTCACTTTAAAAACTGAGATAAATTTCAAATTAATTTAATAAATATAAAATGAAAAATGAAACTACCTCTTATATATAAAATAAATTTAAATTTAAGATAAATAGAAATCAAATAAATAAATCATTTTAAAATTTTAAAAAAATGTGTTGAAAAAAGATAAAATGATTGTCATTTAAAAATAACACCATTTCAACAACATATTTAATACAAAATAAATACATCTATATTCAACATTTTGCTCGAATCTTTTAATAATATAATAATGATTTATTTTTAAGGTCACGAGACATCAAATTAGTGTATGAGACCCCCTTGTTTGTGGGACAAGGGACCCCCTCCGCTCAGGGATTTGACTGGGCTAAAGTCTATGGAGGTATACATACCCTACCCTCTCTGGATTTGAACTTGTGACCTCTTTGGAGGAAACACATGTTCTTAACCATTAGGCCCACTCAAGTTGTATATGTAATCAAATTATAATGACTAATTCCATTTTTACTAATTGCACTATCAAGCCTTACACTAGTAAAAAATCATGACTTATATTTTTAACTTGGTTCTCTCGTAAATGTGTCTAACTAACATACCTTTTCGCACCAAATATAGAATAATAACATAACTTTTGGCACCATATATATAATAATTAAAAGAAATAAACAAAGCTTAAAATATATTTTAAAATAAATAAACAAAGATTAAAATGTATTGTAGAAGAGACCCTATTCCTATATATCCACATTAATACATTAGTTTTTTAAAATTATATATAATCTACTTTCTTCATCATATAAAAAAATCATACGAATGACATCTTCCCCATGGAGTCTTAAGTGTAACCAAGGGCTTGTTAATAAACAAAAGGGTAAAAGAGGTTTTTAAGTAAATGTGATTGACTGGCTGAGAGATAAAGGTCGCCTTCAGGTAGTTTCTCTGGATTGCTAGAAGCATAAAATTAAGTGTTTAATCGACCTTTTCCATTCTACGACTTTTTCCCATGTTTATAGAGAAGATAATGAAGTGGAAGATAGTCTCTCCAAGCAGGCTCTTCACAAGGATTCTGGGAAGATCTACTATTACTAGTGTATTGAGAGACATGGGGGTCCTCAATTGACACTTGATCTTTATTAGATACTCAGTTTAGTTTTGTGCTTTGTGCTTGCTCTGAGTTTTTTGGACAGGGAAATATTAAAACTTTCTTTTTGTCTGCCTTTGTTATGACTTGTCATATATCTTTGATAGACTATGATGCATCAGATGGGATATTCTTAGATGCATCTGGAATGACTTGTTACCTGTCGTGGTACTTGCTTTGTTTTGGGGAATTACCGTCTTTCTGACTCTCCTTGGTGATTATGAAACCATGGCTATCGATTTGGAGTCTTGAATGTATGGGAACTTTTTGTAAAGACTAGTTTATATTTTCTATATAAATATAAAGTGAAATTTTTCTGTGGAAAAAAAAGAAGTAAATGTGATTGAGAGCTTGTTAATAAACAAAAAAGATATTAAAATCCGCATAAAATAGAGCTTTGTTAAACTTTAACTTCCATTATTATGGGCAAAGAAAGATGATGTGTTTGGTTATGGCTCCAAGTGCAAGTCTTAAATTTTCTCAACATAAGTAATTGTGGAGCATCTACGAAATTTTTAAGCAAAAATCATGGTTGAATTTACATATTATTTTCACATAAAATTAAATAACTTTATCATTTTGTCTTACCATTTTTTTCATAACCATTTAAATAATTGTAAGCTACCAAATTATAGTCAAAATGCACCATTTTTTTGGGCTTCTTTATTGATTCAAATAATTGTTCAAAACATTTTATCTTCACAAAACTTGCCTGAGATGTTGTGTAGAGGGAAATTATTGACAAAACACATGGACCTCCTCCCTCTTTGATCTAGATTGGATCATCATATTATTGGCCATTTATCTTGATGCTTTTAGAGTGAAAAAAATTGGAGGAATCAACTTGCAAGGTCATTTTAATGACATGTCTCAGTTTGGAAAATTGGGGATTGAGACATTCCAGAGCCATTTTGAGGCATCAAATGACATTTTTTTGGTCAAAATGTTCCCAATATAGCTTAGACTACGTGACACTATTCTACACATTGATACATTTCCAACGGTGCAAAAATCGCTTCAATCGAAGCTCGTATGCAAAAGTTATGCCTTCCGCAAATTGACCTACCGTGTTTGTTGGTTGTGGAGCTTGGTTATCTTCCTAATTCATATGTAGGTCAAAGAAATTGCAGGATACACAATTCATGCCCCCCCCAATACAAATATTGTAATTTCGTAGTCAATCTTGACCGTTCATTATAAGGTCGCAGATCTGACGATAGAAGTTATGTTAGGGTTTTTTGCCTTAAAAGGAAACCCTCTTTTATGAGGGAATTGTATTTTGCGGCTGTGTGTTATTTCGAATATTGTATTATGAGAGAGGAAGTTGTGAGAGAAAGAAGATGAAGTTACAGTGGGTGTGTTGTAGGTTGTATCCCTTCATTTTATTGGATAATAAAAAGGAAGGACCTGGCAATTTCTTTAGTGGACGTAGCCCACACTGGGTAACCACGTATATATGTGTCTCTATTGTATTGTGTATCTTCTGTGTTTTATTTCCGCATTTGTTTTATTTTATTGCTCCACGATCCTGTTTTTCTAGCAATTGGTATCAGAGCCAAAGGCAACTCATAGGAAAAGAGGGTTCCTGGTTCTAGTGGGAGAAATGGCGGAAGATGGAACGTTTAAAGTCGAGAAATTTAACGACCAAAACTACCAGCTATGGAAGATGCAAATGTAAGATTATTTATATCAAAAGGATCTATTCCTACCATTGGGCGGAATAACAAATAAGACAACGACCATGAAGGATGAAGAATGGGAGGTTCTTGATAGAAAGACACTAGGAATGATACAGTTGTGCCTGACAGTGTCAGTGCCTTTCAATATTTCAAAAGAAAAGACAATGAAGGATCTGATGGAGGCATTGACCAAACTATATGAAAAACCCTCGACCTCAAATAAGGTATTTCTAATGAAGCGATTATTTAATATGAAGGTGTCAGAAGGTGGGTTTGTTGCTGATCATTTAAATGAATTTAATACGATTATCAACTAAGTTCTGTAAAAGTGGACTTTGATGATGAGGTCGGGGGTCTTCTAATCTTGTGCTCATTTCCAAAAAGATGGAATGGCTTGGTCATGGTTGTAAGTAACTCTGTCTCTAGTTCAAACACTCTGAATTTTGATGATGTTGTTGGTGTTATCCTTAGCGAGGAAATGCGACAGAAAAGCACATGTGATACATCAAGTAATGCGTTGACCGTGGAGAACATGGGAATACAAAAGGATAGAGGAAAGGAATCAGGGAACCACGAGAATTCTAAGAAGAGTAGATCCAAATCCAGACTAGTAAAGATAGAGAGTTGGAATTGTGGGAAGAAAGGACATCTGAAGAAAGACTAGATAGCTCCAAAGAAACAAAGAGATGGACAACATGAGAAAAATCAAGAAGCAAATGTAGTAGGTGATGTGTTACAAGATGCTTTGATTTTTTCTGTAAATAATATTTATGAGTCTTGGGTAGTAGATTCAGGGGCTTCATTTCATGCCACACCCCATAGGAAACATTTTCAAGATTATGTTCAAGGTGATTTTGGATAGGTTCATTTTGGTGATTATGCACCATGCAAAATTGTTGGAATGAGTAAGGTACAAATAAAGCAAAAGAATGGAAACCAATGGTTGTTGAAAGAGGCAAGACATGTTCCAGACATGGATGATTTTAGGTGATAAATTTCGCTCATGGGCTAATTTTCCATGGTTTTTCCAAAAACGAGATTCGCTATTTTAAAAATGATTCACCCAAATTCTATAGGATAAAATTATTTTACCTTAAAAATCACCAAAATTTTATAAACACTATATAAAATCCTTAGAAATTTGAATATTCTTACAAAAATATCGCCAATCATTTATAGTTGGAATATGAAGGATTGGTAAGATTCGCCAAGGTTTCTACATTTTAAAATAAATTTCCATCCTTAAAATCATCCCTGGTTCCAGATCTAAGAAAAACACTAATTTCAACAGGGAAGTTGACAAGTGAAGGTTGTATATCTACATTTATAGATAAGGCATGGAAGGTCACCAAAGGATCATTGGTGATAGCAAAAGGAGAGAAGGTAGATACATTATATTCATGTACTGGTAATATTGACTCTTCTATCTCTTTAGCTTCTACAGGAGTTGATACAACATTGTGGCATCATAGGCTTGGACACATGAGTGAGAAGGGGATGCAAATACTGAACTCAAAAGAAATTTGTTTCCAAATCTTAAACAAATTGATTTGGATTTCTATGAGCATTGTGTTTATGGAAAACATAATAGAGTCAGATTTATTAGAGTTGGAAAGGAAAAGAAGAGTGAAAGGTTAGAGCTTGTGCATACATATGTATGGGGACCAAATAAGGTATCATCTCTTAGTGGCTCTCATTATTATGTTACTTTTATTGATGATGCAACTAGAAAAACTTGGGTTTATTACATTCGACAAAATTCAGATGTTTTTGACACTTTTAAGAAATGGAAATCTTTGGTTGAGAATGAGACAGGAAAAATGTTGAAGTGTCTCAGATCAGACAATGGAGGTGAATATTGCAGCAAGGAGTTTTATAATTATTGTTCATACCATGGGATTCGTAGAGAGAAGACAATTCCAAGAACACCACAAGAAAATGGTGTGTCAGAAATGATGAACATGACAATCATGGAATGTGCAAGGAGTATGAGATTGCATGTTGGATTTCCCTTACAATTATAGGCAGATGTTGTAAATACTGTCATTTACTTAATAAACAAAGGACCTTCAATATCTTTGGATGGTGGCATTCCAGAGAAGGCATGGATAGGTAAAAGGGTAAACTATTCATTTATGAAGGCTTTTGGTTGTGAAGCATTTGTCCATATTGATAAAGACAATAGAACAAAACTTGAAGCAAAATCCAAGAAGCATACATTTATTGGATACGGTTGTTATAGCACAAAATGCCACACCTATGAATTTGTGACATGGCCTAACCCTTTCCCTTGGCTTGCTAGACAAATTCTCAACTTACCTCATGTAAATCATCTAAAAAACATGTATTTTGCACATATCTCCGGTCTCCTTTGATGAAAAGTGCGGACATCCATGACTTGTCAGTGTAATACTCGCAGATGCCCTAAAAAATAATGAAAAATAAAATAATTCCAAGTTTTCAGGCGGGTTTTTCGGTTGAGCCCATTTTCCAACATCCCCATGTCCATACAAAACGAATTCCAACTTCCCTAACCCCTTGGGAAAGATATAAAAGCACCATTGAGGACTAGAATGAAGGGTTCTTTTGGTGCAAGGTTATGCTTTTGAGATCTAGCAAGCTTGCCTAATCCTTTCATGCTTTGAGTAGTATCCCCCCATCAAGAAATGGGATCCAAACACGGCTGAAACAAACCTTTGAATCAAGAAGATAATCAGTCTACACAACCAACAGATTGGCATGTTGTTTGAGGTATATGGTTAATTATATGGTGCATGGTTAGAGGCACTTGTTGGTGATCTTGGTACATGCTTTGGTACTTTGTTGAGACACTTCATTGTTGATATCTTATGGTACATGGTGTATGAGATGATTGATACATATCATGAGTGATATGGTATATGGTTGAGGAACATCTCATGGTACATGTTGGTACATGGTTCATGGTATGGTACATGTTTGATGCATGATATCGTACATGGTTGATGGTATGGTACAAGTTTGATGCATGATATGGTACATGGTTGATACATGGTATGGTACAGGTTTTGGTGCATGATTGATGCACGGTTTGGTACATGGTACATGTATTGATGTACATGATTGATACATGGTATGGTACAGGTTCTGGTACATGGTTGATGTACATGGTATGGTACAGGTTGATGTATATGGTATGGTGATATTTTTGATATCCATGTGAGTGCATCTAGTTATAGTTGGTTGATGATGGTATATCTGCGATGGTGACAGTGATAGGTTGGTTGATGTGACAGTGATAGTGACAGGTTGGTTGATGTGATAGTGACAATGACAGGTTGGTTGATGTATCAGTGACAGTAGGAGTTACAGGTTGATCAATGGTAGTGGCAGTGAGTCTACACTTATATTTCAGGGCAGTAGGACGGGGCAAAGAAAGGGGGTTGTAGCCTCCTTCCGGTTGGTGTCGGAGAACTCATGGAGTTGGATCTTCCTTTAGGTTGGTGCCTGTGAATCAGAGGGTTGTAGGATCCTTCCGGTTAGTGTCAGAGAATTCAGGGAGTTGGTGTTTCCTTCAAGTTGGTGCCTGTAAATCAATGGATTGGTTCCTCCTTCTAGCTGGTGCTGGTGCTGGAGAATTTGGAAGTTGGTGTTTCCTATGAATGTATTCTTGAAAATATATAAGAAAATATTTTGTGCTTTTCTCCCATTTGGGTTTCCACGTAAATCCCGGTGTACTATGTATTTGATGTGATGTTGCTTATGTTTATATGCTCATGATATATTGAATGCAATCATAGATGACACATCGATGATATATTGTTGATAAAGTTGAATTTTAAACATATATTGTGGTTAAAAGTGGTAAAAAGTGCTCATATTGATTCACATTCACCCCCCCCTCTTAGTATTCCAACACTACCATGGTTACATTTCCAAATGAAATTACTCAAATCTATGCAAGTGAGAAAAATTTGGTTGTAACAAGACCATCACCTTTCATTGAATATTTGTAGGGTTTGGTTTTCCATCACTCCTTGATTATTCAAGAGAAATATATAGAGAAACATCAATTATTGATAAAGAGGAGTACTGCCTCTCTAAAAATGAAGGAGGGCACTCTTTGAATCTCTAAAAGATTCCCCGCAACATTGAGCTCTTTCCAAAAGGACAAGGCATCAACAGTAACTTAGATAAATTGTGGAAAAAACAAGTGTGCATGTGGATCCAAAGAAGATATAGGTTATTCATTGTTAGTTTTGGTTGCTCCAAACTTGTTCTCTATTCACCTTCAACTGTATGAGAACTTAGTGGGAGAGGAGCATTTTTATTTGGGAGAGGGCTTCATGGGAGAGAGTCTCAATGTTGGTTTTTTTGCCTCATAGCCTGCTCTTGATCTATTTTGTCACTTGTACTGGGAGGGTGCACTTTTTGAATAAAAATATGTAGTGTTGCATAAAAATATGTGGGGTGGTTGAGTTTACGACTTGGGGGTGCATAAACTATGTGGAGTATGTTAGCTAGCATGTGTAGAGTGCTCCACTTGTGGACCCAGTATAGGATTAGAGTTTTACCTTACTTATAAATCACTCCTCTTACTCTTTTTTCTAGGTAAAAACTCCCGAGGAAAACCCTCGAGTACTTCCCCTCATTTCAAGGATGGTACCCAGGGTAAACCCTAGATTCTTCATTGGTCAATGCTAGATCAACAATAGGGCATGAATTCGTTTCAAAAATTTTACTCATAATGAGCTCAACATGTCATCAACGAGAATAGAACCTGGGTGGGGAGGATAACATGTAAGTTTTAAACCTGTGAAGTAAAACAATGCATATAGATTCTTAAGCAAAACAAAATTTAATCAATGGCTCATTCACATAGTACACAGAGATTTAAACCGGAAAACCTCAACCGGGAAAATCTTTCTTGTATTCATTATATCGAATTTCACCATTCACCATACAATATATATAATGTTTTTAGGTATTCCGTAGATACCAAAACCCTAATCCCTTAATCCGGGATTAATTTAGTAAACCACTAAAAATAGCAAAAACCGCCCAAAAATAAATTTTCAAGGCATTTCCCTGAACCCCGTCGACCTTGGGCTACCGCCCGGTGTCGAACGCTGCGCGTAACCAAGGGGGGGCATACCTGCCCCCCCTGGGACCCCCTAGGAAAGCGCCCGACGCACACGAAACAGACATGGCACTACCACGAGGGATCGTCAAACACAGTTGTTGAATCTGACGCGCCCACACACACACATGCAAAGAATATAACACATACCCAACATTCTCCCACTTGTTGTTTTCTTTACATCCAGGGGTCCCAATATTATATAGTCAACAATCCAGGGCAGCAATTCCCATTGTTACTCTACACCAGGAGAAATTTTCTGTGCTTACAAACTTTGTTAATGAATCTACAACATTCTTCAAAGTGTCAACCTTTTCTAGCAACACCTTCTTTTCCTCAACCATGTCTCTCACAAAGTGATACTGAACATCGATATGCTTTGTCTTCGAATGATAAGCTGGGTTCTTTGCCAGGAAGATTGGACTTTGACTGTCACAATCTAATCTCACTGCTTGTTGTACCAACCCAATACCTGAACACAATCTTTGTAACCATACTGCTTCCTTGCTTGCATGAGTGGTTGTCATGTATTCAACTTCTGTAGTTGAGAGTGCCACTGCAGCCTGTCTTTTACTCATCCAAATGATTGCTCCTCCAAATAGGTTAAACACATACCCACTTGTAGATCTTTTGCGATCCAGATCTCCAGCCCAATCTACATCAACAAAGCCATGTATGTCCACCACTCTGTCCAATCCTGGTCTTCCTTGGTAGCACAATCCATAATTGGTTGTGCCACGCAAATACCTGAAGACCCTCTTTACTGTTGTCCAATACTCCTTCCCTGGTTTTGAAATATACCTGCTCAAAAATCCCATTACATGTGCAATGTACGGTCTAGTACAGACCATTGCATACATCAAACTGCCAACTGCATTGGCATACGGAACATGGGACATGTCCTCTTATTCTTCCTATGTCTTGGAACACTGATCTGCAGATAGATTTACCCCTATAGGAATAGGAACCTTGACTGGTTTACTTCCATGCATATTAAACCTCTGCAATATTGTCTCAACATATTTTCTCTGATTCAACCAGATTTTCTTGTTTGCACGATCTCTTTTAATTTCCATTCCTAGAATGAAGTTAGCAGCATCGAGATCCTTCATGTCAAATTTGGAGGATAGCTGCGATTTCACCTCCTTGATAACATCCATGTTATTTCCTACCAACAACATGTCATCAACATACAACACTACATAAATGAAGTGATTACCAACCTGCTTGGAATATACACAA
>JASDQU010363243.1:0-11684 GCA_032191745.1 Picea mariana
CATGACCTATTCTAGTGGATTATTTTGGGGAATGATGGCTCCCACTCATGCTCCTTGATTGCTTGCCATTCCCATGCTCATCCCTCTACTATGGGATTAGGATGTTGTCACTTTCCTAGTACTAGTTGCTTTCTTTATACCGAAGTATTTATTGGCTCGCCTTCAGAATCTGAAGTATCTCTTCCTATGCCTTCATAATATCCTCATTAGATTCCCTACAACTCTACACTTCTCTTTGTAAGCTTCTCATAGTTACAATCTCTTAGATGTATCTTCTTCCATTAGACTATGTCTTAGCGTTTCCCATGCTGACATGCAACCCATTGAATTCCTCTTCATGATTGTAGGACCCTTGGGCATATTCCCTGGTTGTGGTTCTCATATAGGAGCTAAATTTCCTTCCTGTACCTCTAATATCCGCAAGAAAATGTGCATGCAAATAATTTTATGTTAGACAAAAATATATACATACACAATTCTAGAAATAATGCATAAATTTGTATGCTCTTTAATGCCACCAGTCATCTTTGTCTGAGCTGATTGTAACTTATACTACCCAAATCAATTTTCTGGGTTAATAGATGGATTCTCCTCTCCAATAGTTCTCCAATGACTACTTTCTTGCTCAATTTTTATCTCTGAGCATAAAGTTATAGTCATTTGATGATTGTTAAATTACACCTTTTTGTACACTTTTCATTTTGGTGCAATTAATCCTAGAGATCAACTTCTACCACTTGTAGAAGTAAATCTATCAGGAACCATAATTTTTTTTGTATGAGACATAGATAATAATGATGACATAAAATTCATAAAAACTCTCAAATTGTCAATCGCTCAAGTAAAAAACTGCAACAATCTAGAAATGACAACTTTGCCCTTTTTCACCACTTTTTGCATCCTTAGATTTTTTAGCTAAATTGGCTATCTCCTAAACTGTGTACTTTGGAAAAATTTCACTATACCAAATTTGTCTGTCTTGATGAGTATACAAAATGTCGAAAAAATGAATTTTTCCAATTTTTCAATCTGGGGATCCTTTTCCTCCACTAAAAAACCAAAAAATCCCCAAAAGTGACCTGAAATAGTAGATTTTGGCCTATTTCAACATCCCCATTCCAAAACCTTTATAATTTATTTAATTCCTTCATGGGATATTTCCATGTTTTCTTTCTGGACTCTCTCAAAGAATTTCATCTTAATCTGGTTCTCTTCCACTGATTTGGACCCATATCTTTAAAAACCACTATTTTACAATTTCTGACAAGTCCAAGTATAAATGGATAGTGGCCCTCTTTGGCACTTTTGTATATCTTCTCACTGTGGAAAAAACCATAAATTTCATCTCAATCTGACTTAATTTGCTCCAGTTATAGCCAAAATAAGAAAATGGCTCCAAACTTCTTTTTTTTTGACATTGTAGAACAATTTTTCCTACGTGGAAATATTTACTGATGTGGTTGTTCATGTGGCATGATGGGTCCACATGGAACCCTGAGAGGATTCCATGTCACCTCTCCAACCACCCGACCTTGCCCCATCATCCTCCCTTTACCTTTATTTTATAAATTAAGTTATATTTTGGGTCCCATTGTACTTGGATGCCCACCTAATGCCTTCTTTGACCATGGATGGAACAGGGGTCCCACCTCTCTTGCCAGAATTCCATATGGCACCTGTTCATTCGTTGTGGGGATGGGAGGGTCCCATTCTGCACCCTTATCCTTCGGCATGTTAACAACTTGCATACCCCTAGATATAATGGTGGAGATCGAAGGATGATCAATGACTCTCAACGATCCCACATCGTCAACATGCGCAAGGGTTAACAACCCTCTGTGATGTGATAGTGGTTTTCTCCCACAATACATGATGTCCTCCCATTGGCTTCACATCGCCAAATACCTTTTGGAAAACCACCTTTCTACAATGTGATACCACTTATGGTATCGCACAATACCACATCGCCTGATGTGGTTCCCATGTTATCCCTGGGTCCCCACCACACTGTAGACCTTGCCACCATGGCCCACCATCATGGACCTGACACCTAACACCCTTTTTGTTGGTTATGGAAACTCATATGCTCCCTGATCCATTGGCAAGGATGATCAAAAGTCAACGACTCAGATAGATTTCACTTCGCCAAAGTGATCGAGGGTTAATGGAACTCCACAATGTGATGGTGGTTTTCCACCATGATACGTTTCACATTCCTATTGGGTTCACATTGCCAAAGAGATTTTAAAAACTGCTTGCTCCACGATGTGGTATTACTTACCAATACTGCTTGTGGTATCGATCGTCGCTCCATTGATAGCCCCACCACAATGGCCTACCAACCTGCCATTGGGGCCTGCTACCATGCCATCGACCACCCATGTCACCTCTTCCATGTCACTAGCCATGTGGTCGCCACATCGTGCTGACGTCATGCTATGAAAAATTACCCAAATTTTCCCAATTCTCAAAATTTCTCAAATTTTCAAAAATGCCTATTTTTTAAATTTTCTACCATGACTGCCATAAACTCAAAATTTAACCTTCTAATGGCCAATTTCGGCCCTATGCATATCAATTCAACCTCTACACCTGTAATGCAACACTTCCCATGTCAAATTCTCAATGAATTTCCCTATAGAAATTGGGGCTTTTGTCCAATTTGGCCCATGGTATCTTGCAAATACCAAATTCAACCAATTACAGGCCCAAAAACACCCATTCAAAGGTTAAAATTGGGGATTTTAACCCCTTGAGCTCAATTTCCTCAAATTCCTCTTAAATTTTCCCCAATTTCACTGGAGTAATTTAACAAATAAATTTGTAGGCATCCCCTGAGCTTTAATCTTGCAAATTAGCTTTCGCGTATTGATTTTGGCCCATGCAAGCTCAGTGTTCAATCTGTGGCTCTAATACCAATCTGCAACGTTCCCCAACTTAACCAAGGAACAATACATGTGGAAAATACATAAAAATAAAAACAAATTCTTGTTAATTCATTTCTTGTAGCTTACCAACTACAAATTATGCACAAATTTAACTAGATTCTAATGCCCATAATTAAACGCATCTACAATATTATAAATACACATGAATGTAGCTAATAAATCATCTATAACAATGCATAAAATCATTCTCATTCACAGAGTAAAATGCACAGCCATAATACTCATAAAAAAACTCAAATAATAGATAAACACTTATCTTTAAAAGAAATTTCGTGCAACCAACTGCTTGGGAAGGACGTTCCACCCAACCATAAACTTTATGTTCAAGATATCAACAGCAAGTTACCCCCGAGTTGGGGATAGGAACCCACAAGAGAAGGGTGCCTCTCATAATCCACTCACGGTTCAATACCTCTTAACCCATTGTTATTCTCCTACAACTATCCCAAATTTCCTCTTGCTCTCTTCCTCTTGACTTGCCCAACCCAAGGAATGTAACCCTTCACTGCTCTCAATCCATCGAGCATCCCATTTTCTTATCAAAGTCTCTCTGGCATAGGTAACCTGGAATATCTCTGTTGGGATCTCAAGGGAACTCACTGCCAAGAAAACTACCAGGAAAACAACAACAAACATGCGTTGTTATAGTGCAACTCACTCAGGAGTTCACTCTTTGAGCCTAACAACCTGACTCTTCATTTTCTATATTCAAAGCACTCTGGAACGCTCCAACATGCTCTAGAATTCACCTAACCTTATTGGTCCAGATCTAGTGCTCTTTCTCCTTGCTCCCTCCTTGTTGTTCATGCTAGACCAAATGTGAAAAATCTTCCTATTTTCCCCATATGAATTTCTTCTATTTTCCCAAGAAACTTAACTGCTCACTCTCCCCAATGTTGATTGTACTTCATCCCCATGTTCTCTAATAACTATGGGATCCATCTGATAGGTATTCAATGATTGTCTATCATACACTCAATTCGAAAAATAGATGGTTGACCCAAAATATAATAAAATTCAGAAATATGGGTTTGAATTAATACCCATAAACCATTTTCCCCTTGGGCCCCTCTTGGACACTCTCTAGGCATCCCCCCTCTCTTGTGGATTAATTAGCCCCCATCTCTATCCTTATTCCCATCAGTTGGCATCACATTATTTTTATTCAAATCAAAAAATACATTTCTCATATTACATTGCTTGGCCATAACCACATCCATATCTAGATTATAAATTAATTAAATTGAGGATTATAGTGGGGATGTTACATTGCAAGAGAAATATTAGATCTTTATATTGAAAAGGGGGAAATTGGTGGTGTAGTTGAATTTGAATATAATGGAAATTTTGTTTTTCAATGTTGTTATCCATCATCAATGCTAACACCATTGAACATCAATACGTCTCTTCAACCTCCTTTTTGTGAGTTGGTTGTTGTTGATATGAGTAACAAAGTTACTAAGTGGATAGAGAATGATGTCTTTGAATATTTTAATTTCCTTGGTCAAATAGATAAAGTTGTACCTATACTTTTTTAATTGATATGTATATGGCACACATGGTTAAGAAAGCATGATACCAATACTACAAGAAGGATAAACGAGTTATAAAATAATATCCATAATTGAGGTCTATAAATATTATTCAAATAACCACCATATGGGATTCTCTACTACATAGTGTTGGAGAAATTCATTGAAGGAGGAAAATCCTGGTGATTGTGTTATCAATATGGATATAGATTGTGCCTCTATAGTATAGTATGACCTTTGTAGGATATTATTTGGATCCAAGTGGGATATGGGTGGCCACCAGGAGCCATGACTAGGTTAGTTGTGAACCAAGAATGGAAATCTATATCTAACCAAGTTTAGGGGAGGTAAATAAGGGAATTATGCCCTAGATGAAGCTTCTTGGACTCGAGCATCATGAACAAACTGCAACCCATGAATCTTTTTAAGCTATAATGCTAAACATGTATTTGGACCACCACATGGGACCCTTGTATGGTATCTCCAGCCTACTAAAGGTATATGAGCATCATGATTAAACCACAACACAGGACCTAAACAAGAATGTGTTTCGAGCTAACATTATGAATAGTTGTCAGGGCCATGGTTGGAGATCTTTAGCATCTATGTGGGATATGGGTGCCATGAGTAGGTTTTATGCACTAGAAATGGGTCTCAATGGATAAACATGGATAGGGAGGAAACAAGGGGATTAATACCCAATTGAACATTTTTTATCCCAAGCACCATGGTTATGGGAGGAAAACACTTAGTCCTTAGGCCCTAAATTTCACTTATCATGATCAATTTCTATGATCAACACTTTCAAGACACAACACAATCCCTCTCTGGGGCCCTTTGGCATCATAGTTGGATATTGATGCCATAAGAGGATTTTCACACCAAATATGGGTCATAGGTTCTTGATCATGGCTGACGAAGGAACATAAATGCATTGGGATATTATTGAACCTTCTTTCTCTCAAGAGACTTTAGCAAGTCTTCAAACCAACATAGGAGTCCTTTGTAGGGGTTTGTTGTAGGCCTCCAAGTGGGATGTGAATTCCATGAGTAGGTTTTGTTCATTGAAAATGGATTTTGATGCCTAAAAAAGGTCAGTGGGGGAAACAATGACCTTAACCCCTAATCAAACCTTCTCAAGCTCAAGCGTCATGAACAACACCTATAAACTCGACTCGAGCCCTCACTAAGGGGTGTTTGGCTTAGGATGTGGATATGGGTGCCACTAATATGTTTTGCACACCATGGATGGATCTCAAGGCCTTGAACATGGTCATAGTAGGAAAAAAATAACCTAAGGCCCTTGACCAAAGTTGAGGGAGGGAAACAACGACCTTAAGCCCAAAACATAGCTTCTTAGGCTCAAGTAACATGAACACGTCACCAACCCACAACATGGGACCATGAATGGGTTGTGGGGCCTTGGCCATCATCAAAAAATGAAAACAAGAGCCTTAGGATCTTATTGAATCTTCTCGAGCTCAAGAGCATTGAACAAGTTCTCGAACAAACACAAGAGAACTTTGTAGGAGGTATTTGGCCTCTAAGTGGGATATAGGCACCATGAGTATGTTGTGTGCACTAGAAATGTGTATTAAGACATGAACATTGACAGGGGGAAACAACGACATTAAGACCTAATTTAATTGTATTCAGCTCAACCACTATGAACAACACCTAGAAACAATGACACGAACCCTCTCTAAGGATTCTTTGGCATTTGAGTTGAATATGATCACCATTATGAGGCCTTGGGCATCATGTACATGTCTCAAGTCCATGGGTGCCATGACTAGGTTACTTATAAATCAATAATGGGTCATGAGGTCTAACTAAGGTGAGGGGAATACAATAAGGGCCTTTTTCCCTATATCAATTGCCATGAAAAAACCTACAATCCAACAAACATTCTGTTATAGCAAGATTTCCCTCACCCTATGCAATCTTGCACAAAAGGCCTTGTTCCATTTCCCTATGCAGACTTATCATCCTTGTTTGTAAAATCCAGAGCTAAAAATACATGTTTTTCCACATGTACGCATATTGCCTACTATACAACATGCGTATACGCAGGTTGTTCCACTACAGGCCACATACATCGAGATTTGTGCCAAAAAATGAAAATTAATGTTGGGTTTCCATGTCACGACAGGAGATCTATGATCCTTGGCCTTCCATATACTGGAAACGTTTCAACTTGGCCCTTCAGTTCCATTTTGAAGGCTATAAATGGGCCAATTCCGAGCTATGGAAAAAGGAGAAAGAATTTAACTTTGAGAGAAAAGTTACTTTGGAGAAATTATTTACTTCATATTGAGTTTGCATCCATTTGTCCTTTAAGTCTTAACACAGTGTTCAACCCCCACTCTCTTCCCTTATTTATTGAGAACCTCATTATTTCTCTTTTATGAGCTTGCCTTTGGTGGAGGATTGAAGTGGTGGAGGCCCAGCTGGAAGGAACTTAGTTTCTCGGTTCCAAACCGTGCCGACACAAAAGTCTGTAACATTTTCACTTATGTTGATCATATATTAATAAAAATACTCTTTTCCCGTCCAATTGATATCTTGCAAATATTTGAATTATTATTCCATGGGCGTATTTGTCATGTTTATTAATGAATTATTCTATTGAATGTGCTAACATAATTTATTATCACCATATGCTTGCTTTTCTTGGTTGTTGAGGACTAGTTGCAGGTATATTTCTTTGGGTTGAGTGCTCAATGGTGGACTTCATCGAACGTTTGGATGAGGTAGGCCTTTTATCTTGTCTTGCTAGTATATTTGTTTTCATAGTATACTTGAGAAGAGAGTTGATTTCTGCAGTCATTTCCATCTCTTATGGTTTACCCTAGCCATAGAGAGATTTTCCTCATAACATAATTGGCGACCATACTGGGGATTGAATATTCTTTCTTAGGGTTTGAAGTACTATTGTCCTTAGATTACTCTCATTTCTATTGTGTTTCTTGTCGTATCATTGCTTGACAACCTATGTTCACTTTGGGTCTGAGTTTTCAGCCTTCTCCCTTGCCTAGCCTTGTTTTTTGAAACATATACGCGTGTTTTGTCTTGACAATCACATATATACGTAGATTGTCCCTCTGCAAGCTGCGTACATACGCTCTGTTTTCCTAAACAATTGTGTACATCAACTTTCCTTGCTTGTTTGTTGGGTCTGGTGGTTGTTGGGTGGGATTTGATGTTTGCTGAGTCTTCTTAGGTCTCTGTAGTGCCTGTTAAGTGCTTGTGGGATGACAAGAAACCTGTCTTTGGTTGAATTTTTGGGTGGAGTCTTTGTCATCATATTTTCATTTTGATTGTCCTTGTACATTGGGTTGGGTGTCTTGTTTCTAAGTATCCTACTTGAGTTGTCTGTTTCTATACACAGTAGAGTTTATATATCAATTTACTTTTCAGTCCATGCATTTTCATTTTTATTATATTGAAAATACAAAAATATTAGGCATTTTACATTGCTTGGCATTTTGGTCTTTTGAGTCTTTGTCGTTAGCTTAGTGCATGTAATGAAAGATTGTGTTTTTACTTCAAAATTGTAGAGTTGAAATTGAAAATTGCATTTGTTATTAGAAGGATATCATTCATTGAAAGTTGAAGTTAGGACTTTGAATTATATTCATATTTACTTCTCTTGCAGAGTCATAACATCATGAGTTTCACTACCATACCTTTTTGAGTAATCGCGACCACTAAAATTAACACTATAATTTAAAATTGATTAGTCACGATTTTACTTTCTAGGGTGCACAAACTAGCTTAAGATTTAGTGCCTTGGAATAGGATTTTGTGAGTAAACTTCTCCAAGGAAATTAAATAAACATATGTGTATGAGAAAGGGAGTAGAGAAATCCATTGTATAATTGGTAATATCAGGAGGCTCCGCTCACACAACAGTTAACCATGAGGTCACGCGAGGTTGGTTGAAGGGATATCCCCCCGATACCTTCTTAGCGTCAGAGATATTTCTGGGGATCTATTCGTATCTGGGGATCTTGCTAGTTCCTTTACCTCCGTGAGAGGCGATACTTTCAAGGTTTCGGGCTTTGCTACCCTGCCCATACAGTGGACCTGACTTACGACTGCTCACCTGTGCATCGGTTATATATTGGTTTATGAGTTTCTTGACTTAGGTACCACATAGGTTACTTGCAGGGGTTATTCTACAGGTACCCTGGGTCAGATAAGGGTTGGAAAACACACAACCTTTATGGAGGATTACCTCTCTGGGGAGATTTGACCGACTGGTTGTTAAGCCCATGAGGGCCCTTATAACTGATTATGTTACCTCCGATATTTAGAAGAGAGTCTGTAACATTTTCACTTCTGTTGATCATATATTAATAGAAATACTCTTTTCCTGTTCAATTGATATCTTGCAAATATTTGAATTATTATTCCATGGGCGTATTTGTCATGTTTATTAATGGATTATGCTATTGAATGTGCTAACATAATTCATTATCGCCATATGCTTGCTTTTCTTGGTTGTTGAGGACTAGTTGCAGGTATATTGCTTTGCGTCGAGTGCTCAACGATGGACTTCATCAAACGTTTGGACGAGGTAGGCCTTTTATCTTGTCTTGCTAGCATATTTGTTTCCATAGCATACTTGAGAAGAGAGTTGATTTTTGCAGTCATTTTCGTCTGTTGTGGTTTACCCTAGCCATAGAGAGATTTTCCTCGTAACACATTCTCTCTCTTAGGGATCTTTCAACTATGAGTGGTTTACCCAAGGACATTATGATGTTTTCAATAAGATTGACGGGTCTTTGGGTCTTAACAATGGTTAGAGAAGGATAACAAGGGCCTTAGACATTTAACAAAGATTCATGGGCTTAATCCTTCTAAAGGATGTATTGAAACACCATATAGGACCTATGGTATCTTTGCCCTCCAAGTGGGTTATGGCCACCGTTAATTGGTTTTGGGAAGTAGTGATGGGTCTAGGGGCCTAGACCATGGTAAAAAAGGAAAACAAGGGCCTTATGAAAGAAAATAAATCTTCTAGACCTCAAGCGTTGTGAACAAGGCTTGCAACAAAGACGTGTGCCCTCTTTGTGGGGTATTTTAACTCTCATTGGTATTCTCTATGCCATTAGGCGATATTGCACAAATGAGATGTGTTGAGGGGCATTAACTATGCTCACGAGAGGAAAATAGGCACTTTGTCCTTAAAAATAAGGTTTGTTTTCCAAATATTTCATTTTGAAACATGATATGATGAGGGAGTTTTGCATGTTTTTATTTCGTGTAAAAAATACATGCACGCATTATTGATGCACACACATTTATGACAATTCAATAAAAAATATAGGATTGTCTCTTTTCATCTATGTGTTGGATGAGTTGGATGTTTTAGTTTTAGTTTCAAAGTGATGAACTTGATGATGTCTCTGTCTTGATTGCATTATTGAGTGTTTCATCCAAATTCTCTTTCTTCACTTGTTCATTTTGGAATTTTTTAGTGTTGTCCTCTTTGTCATCTCCCCTATGATTCTTGGTGTTGACCATCCTCATTTGACTATTTATCTAAAAATCAAATTTAACTAATGTATCCAAAAGGTGCATCATTGTATTGTGACTACCAAAATAAACAAATAGTAATAACAATAAATATGATAAAAATGAATTTCAAGTAATATAAATAAGATCCAAAGAACAAAAATAGTGAAGACATCTCATATCCAAGTGGGAATTGCACATGTAAATCTGGATAAATGGAGTGAAACTTCTCTAAGAAACTTTATTAATTATACTTATAAAAGGATAAGAGTTACAAGTAAGAGGAGATCCCTATCTACACAAAAGAGAGGGAAACCATAACTTAAAAAACAAGTTATCACTAAAAATGATTGATCCCTTATTAAATAAAAATAACTTCTAACAAATATTAAAATGTGAAATAAAAAAACTTAAAATTTATAATATTATTATAAAATTATAAATTTATATACAAAATATTAATATAAAATTATAAATTTATATACAAAATATTAACTCATGTAAATTCTTATGTATCATAAATATGTTATGGTTAAATATATATGGTAGCCAATACAAAGTCTCTTTACAATGCAACACCTAAGGATTATCATCCTTAAATTTGATTTCCAATTTTAATGACACAAAATGAATATATTATAATAGAAGTATATTATTAATTATAATAAAATAATATTATAAATTCAAAATAATCTTTGCTACATGAAACTTTATTGTACTAAATTACTTTGAGATTTATTGATTTGTTAACGTAATGTTTTTGAGACTACAATTCTTTGATGCATTTTATCAATTTTCACATATACACTCATTTATCAAGAGGATTGCTATTATATATAGAGAGAGAACTTTATTACATTAAAGTAAAGCAAATTGCAATAAATAAATGTTATTAGTATAATTTTATTTTATAAAATAATGAATAATTTTAAAAGAAATATAAACACTATATATTTTATTTTTTTAAGATATAAAATTTAAGAATAAATTCATATATATACTTGGAGAGAACTTTATTATAATAATAATAAAGTAAAGTAAATTGCAATTTATAAATGTTTATAAATGTTATTAGAATAATTTTATTTTATAAAATAATAAATAATTTCAAAAAAAAATATAATCATTACATATCTTTATTTTTTTTTGGTACAAAGTTTAGGAATAGATTCTTAGTACTTTCTTTCATTTTTATAAATTTTAAAATCTTCAATACACAAGGTGAACAATACCTTAATATGTTATTATTATTTAATATATTTAATTTATTTTTAATAAATACATTTTTATTGATTAATATTTAATAAAATAATAAATAATTTCAATAAAATATTACATTGTAAGTTTTTAACATTTATTATTCATATTTACAACATATAATCTTAATACAAAATATATCAATAATAAAAAATATATCAATAATAAAAAAAAAGATATAATTACGTCGAAAGGGGTGTATCTATTGGAGATGGGCACAATTAATCACCTTTTAATCTAAAATTCTAAAGATGGTTAACAATTGAAAATACTAGAATATTCTTAGTCGTCCTCCCAAATCAATGAATTTGATTTACTCTTCATAACTTCCTTGTATTTTTGAATGCATCAGTTAACCTGTTTACTTTTTAATATTTACCTAATCATATTAAGAAATTACTGTACCACCATATGATTGCCACGT
>JASDQU010363244.1:0-11684 GCA_032191745.1 Picea mariana
CGCAGTTCACACTTCACTCTTCTTCTTAATATTTGCTTCCTTCCATAACCAAGGGCCAACAGGCCCCCAACACTCACCTATGACTTGTCCCGAGTTACTGCAAGACTAAACCTTCTGTTTCACTTCGACTTCAAATTGCGCAGAGCAGCCTGGGCTTTCTGATCGGTCCTTCCCTTCCTTGTGCAGACTGTCCTTTCTATGTCTGGTACCTAGTTTCAACTACACCTGGTACTTAGACCCTTCTTCTTTCCTTTTATTAAGGGCTGTGAGGCAACAGGTTGTCATAATACAATTTCAACCTACTCCTGCTTACTAAACCTTCCTTCCATTCTCGATTTAGAGTCTTCAACTACACAACTTCTCCTTCTGTAACATAGGTGACCTCATATGGCTCGATCCAATGTGTCCTGAACTTCCCTGGGTGCTTCATGAACTTGTTGTCATATACCAGCACCAAATCTCCTTGTTGGAATGCTTTCCTCTTGATATGCCTCTCATGGTAGGCCTTCTCTCGTTCCTTTAGTACCTGTTGATGAAATCCTGCAATAAAATTGTCCTCCTCTAGTTCTACCAACTACGCGAGCCTCTCTTGAACAATGCCAGTGTCATCCATATCTATAATTTCTAGAATTCTTAAGCTAGGAACTAAATATTCCATAGGTATCACTACTTCTAGGCCATAAACTAACTTAAAAGGAGTCTGCATTGTCAGCTTCTTGCAAGTAGTTTGATATGCCCATAGTACTATTGGCACTCTCAAATCTCAATCATCTATGTTCACACTGCAAATCTTCATCAGCGTTGTCTCCAATATTTTATTGAAAGCTTCGACTTTACCATTCGTTTGTGGGTGGTATGGTGTGCTCTTCTGATGATGGACTTCAAATTCCTGAGTTAAGGCTTCAATACTCTTATTAATAAAATGAGTACCTTGATCACTCATAAGGACCTTTGGGAATCTAAATATGGTTATGATATCATCAAATATTAACCGCACAGTTGTAGTTGCACTACAGTCCTTAATTGCTCTTGTTTCTTCCCATCTGGTCAAATACTATGTCGCAGTGATGATGCATCAAGCTCCTGTGCACTTTCCTGGTGGGTTGATAGGTCCCACGAAGTCAATGGCCCATTTCTCAAATGCTTGTAAAGTTAGCTGAGGAACTAAAGGCATATCATCTCTTCTGGATGGTTTCCCAACTCGTTGGCATACATCACAGGCTCTGTAGTATTCCTTAGCATCTTTGTGTAAAGTGGGCCACCAGAGGCCATCTCTAATAACCTTCTACGTTGTTTCTTTCCCTGCATAATGTCCTCCTGTGATGCCTCCATGTTCTTCTTCCAGAATCAATGGTCTTTTTTCCTCAATAACGCATCTCCTCAAAATCTCATCTGGTCCCATCTTATATAGTTGTCCAGCTATAAGTGAAAAATATGCAATGCAAACTACCAGTTGTTTCTTCTGAATGATTGTATACTCTCAGGGTGTAATTCTTATAGATAGGTACTGTACTATCTTGGTCAAGTGATCATCAACCTTTTTTATGGCCAGCAACTATGAATCTACTAGTGTATCCTCCAAACTGGTAGGTTCCTCTCCATGTTCTAGCCTGGACAAGTGGCCGGGTCCCTTGTTCATTCTCCCTGGTTTGACCACAATCTCAAAGTCATATTCCTCGAATATAAGTATCCATATGCATATTCTCCCCCCCAACACTGGCCTGTTGACTAAGTATTTCAGCGTAGAGTGATCAATGAACATCTTAAAATGCCCTCCCAACAAGTAGTGTTGAAAATTTTGCAGTGCATACACCATNTGCTAGAAAAATCTAGCAGGTGGTCAATATCTCCTTCTCCTGGTTGTGATAACACTGCTCCTGATGCAATAGATGACACATCTACGTGCACATGGAATTCCTTACTCCAATCTAGGAAAACCATAATAGGCACAGTGACCCTTTTTTGTTTTAGTGTGTCGAAGCTATGCTGACATTCCTTTGACCATTGAACCTGACAATATTTATTTAAAATATTTTTTGTGGGTGTTGTTATTTGTGCATATCCCTTGATGAACTTTTTGTAGTATCCAGTATGTCCCAGCACAGTGCCCAGCTGTCTAATCGAAGTAGGAGTAGGTAGATCAACAATGATGGAAATCTTGGAAGGATCTACCAGCAACCCCTGCTTACACACAATATGGCCTAGAAACACTCCAAAGGGTGAAAATAAAATACACTTCTTCAGGTTCAGGGCAATCTGACATTGCCTGCACTTATCCAGAATTAGTCTTAAACATTCAATATGATTTTTCAATAAGCAAAAAACAGTTCAATCATCAAAATATGCTTCCAAAAATTTATGTAAAAATTTCTTGAATGCTTCGACCACCACCCTATAAAAGATGGTTGGTGCATTCTTCAATTCGAAAGGCATCACTGTGTACTGGAAAGAACCCCATTCTATTGCAAATGTGGTCTTATGGCAATCTTCCTTAGCAATCTTGATCTGGTGATAACCTGAAAATCCATCTGTAAAGGAGTAAACTTCTTTTCCTCCTACATTATCTAACACTTCATTGGTAAAGGGTGTAGGGAATGGATCATGTAAGCATGCATCATTCAGTTTCCTTAAATCGACACAGATTCTGATTTCTCATGTCTTCTTATCCTGGACCACAATATGGCTAATCCATTCAGATTCTTCAATAGGTTCTATCATTTCTTCTTCCAACATTCTATCTAGTTCGATCCTAACCTTCTACTTATACTTTGGATTCAGTCTGTAGGGTCTCTTTTTGACTGGCTTTTCATCTGGTTTCAAAGGGATATTCATTTCTCCCATGGGCCCTTTAATTCCCTTCATGTCTGTGAAATTGGTTGGAAACAAGTCCGGATATTCATGCAGTAATTATGTAATCTTATCAATAGTGGTTGTTGTTCCTGAGTTTATACTTAAGGCTTCAAAGTATAATGTCGAGGCATCCGAAAAATAAAGAGAGTTTTTAATATGAAAATAAAATCAATTCTTTAGGGAAAGAAGCTATGGTTGTTTTCTAAGTTGTCTTTGCCTAGCTTCCCAACATTCCTGGATGCTTATATCTTGTTCAATCACTGCCCATGAACGTTCAAGTTCAACCTCGATGTTGGCGGTCTCTAAGATGGTATTAAACAAATTTAAAGCAATTTTGGTCTGATCCATGAGGTCAGGCTCAATATTAGGATGTCTTGCAATAGGTACAGTCATGGAGAAAAGAAATTTAAAAGATCTGTTGTTTTTTATGTTTGTTTTTTCTATTTTCAATTCTATGAGAAAAGTTCCTAAAGTTGAATTAATGGTATAACAATTTAGAGGCCATTTTCGTGTCTGAGTCAAATTTGAAAATAATGAATGTGATGAAAGAAAACATAAAGTTGTTTAAACAAAGTGAGGCATCAATCACAGAAGAATCTCACTCTAATACAGAAGAAGAAAATAGATGTGAATCCTTTAATGGAGCGTAAAATATAGCAATCTAACTACCTCTCGGGTCTTATATTTGCTAATAGCAAACACAGAGGAAAATCTATAAGAAATCAAATAACTATATGAAACATATCACCACAGTAGATGTTGCACTAAGTTGTGATTAGGCATTCATCAAAGACATATGAATAAATATGTTGAAATATGAAAGAACAGAAGAACACATAACTCAGGATTGACAAAATATGGAGTCTCTGGTCTTCACTTGTCTTAATTATTGAAAAGGAGAAATTTCTCTATTACCATCAGCCAGGAAAAAACCATGTTTCAGTCTTTTGAAACTATATTTATACAAAATGTTACCAACCCTATGCGGTTGGAATTCTCGTTATTCCTAGCTAATAATGGTTACAAAATGAAATCTTGAACCATTCAACTTGGTTATTTTCCATTTCCTTCTCATACCAATAGAACAGGTATACATATATTACTTTATTGATTCTTTGAAGTACTTCCTTCACCTTGCTTGAGACACTTGATGCATCTACTTATGAATTGTACCAATAGTCTTGAAGTTTATGTTACCTCTTTTGCCTCAAAAGGATACAACTTTCTCTGTAATTGTGACAACCTGTCTTCTATCCTTTTATCTTCAGAAGTCATTGTATGCAACTGTAAATTTGGCCTTATCAACCATCTATATATTTGAGACATGTCAACCTACTTCAACTGTGAAATTTCAATTTGAGCTTCATTTAAACTTTCTTTGATGTCAATTTTATTCTTTACAATGTTGATTTGTCCTAGTATCTCAGAACAACCATCCTTTCCAATGCGTAGTGATTCTTTACTTAGCAAATCGAAAACCTATTCACAATCTTGTTTTATTTCTTTGGCCATTATTTTACTCTCGGCTATATTGGCCTCCCATGCCTTCAATATTATATCACCTCTGATTTGTTCTGCAACAGTTAATCTAGGAGTTATAGGTACTTCTTCTCTAGCTGATGACACGACCGCTTTTTGAAAGGTGGTTCGGGCTGTAGTAGCCTCTCCTTCTATGAAACTGATATTATCTAATGATTGATTTACTTCCTGAAAATGATTTTGGATGATCTCTACCTTAGCTAAAAGACTTTATTGTGCTATTTCCAGTTTCTTTAACACCTTTGATGCTTGATCTTGGAACCCTGCAATATCCATAACCATTTTTTTAGTGGAACTTACCTTGTTTTGTAATTGTTTAACCAACTCATCTTGTTGAACAAGACTGGACTTGAGTAGTTGGATTTCTTGTCTATCAGCAGCTCTAGCCTTTTCAAGTCCTTTATTGACCTCATCTCTGTTATTCTGCTTGTATTCCTTATTTGATCTCGTAACTGACTTATCGTTTGATTCCTCTGCTTCAGCCTTTCTTTTAGATTATCAATTGAGAATAAGTTGGTTGTTGCAAAAGCTCCCAAAGAGCTAGCTACTTCTATAGCAAAATATTCATCTTCCAAATTTTGTCCATCCACTAATACTCTGTGCTTTTTTACCATTATTCCCTCTTTCTGGTGCATCTCTTTCTTTATTACCGCTTTCCTTTTATTACTGAAAAATAAATCGGAGAGAGGTATCTCTTCAATAGAGATAGGTGTGAGATCTCCTATGAGTATTACCTCTACATTGGGATTTCCTCTAGTGGACTGTAATGGCGTGAGAATATGAAAGGGGTTGTCAAATTCTGTGGATAACTGCTTTTTAGCTCCATGTGTAGTTGATTTATCAGGTGAAGATAGTGGCTTATCTTCTCCTTTATTTTTTAATGTCTAATAAAATATAGATAGGAACAACAACATGGCGGAAAAGGATCACTAGCCAACACTCCACTTATTCACTCCAATGTTACATATTTATAGTACAATGGGTGATGCCACCTGATAGAGATATTTTCTCTAGATCCTAAAATCGTGCATGATGACTAAGCTAGGCAATCTTAACTAACTCATTAGTCATCACTTGAGGATATATTACTAATATCCTTAATGAATAATACAAATATAGGTGACAATTTAGACTTAGTGATTGGTAAAGGTAAGCCATAGGCTAACAATCCCCCCCTCAATCACAAGTCCGATCAATAATACCAACAATAAAGCATAAACTGGTATCAATTCCAAGTCTTCATACTGAAACTCATGTGATGAGCCTCAATGAAGAACTGCCTAAAAAACCGCCAATTTGGATGTTGAACATGTTCATTTGAAATGAACTAGAAGAGAGCTAAGATATGGAAGTGAACAGCTCCAATATCTGAACATTTCCTGATTGCTTGACAATTTGATCATTTTGCCAAGTATTTTAGCTAGAAGAATCTGATGTCTTCTGCTAATTGGTAAACATGTAGTATCACCACTCTAATATCAGTGTATCACTGAAGTGCTCTTTGAATCTGTGGCTTGGGATGACCACTAACCAATTGATACCATGTATCTGATGGTTTTTGGATAACCACTAACCAATCTTGACACTCTTAGGTATCCAACAGCATCCCAATGTATCATGTGTATGATTCAATTGAAAGTCATTGAACCATAATCTTGCCAAAGTCTGTCATCTCTGGAAAATCTCAGTATGTAATCATGTGAGACAGGATGCATGCAAATTGTTTACTTGATGTAAACTCCAATCTAATGAGAGCGAACCAAGAAAAGTGAGTCAAATTCTAGTCTGACACATCCCTAAAAATGCCTGACAACTCAATCAAATGCCAAGCTGCAATGCAGAAGGATCCTCTTGTCCTCTGCTAGGTCGAATGACCATCTATGTGAACCAAATGTTCACATCATTGCTCTCAAAATAAAAATCTATATGATTCAAATAAAACTTATTGAACCATAATTCTGCCAAAGTCTGTCATCTACAGACCGCAGTTGCCCATTTGGCAATTTTCATGCCCATCAGGCATATTTGATGTTTGTTGTTGTCGAAACTTTCTATTTGATAACCATCTTCAATTCCATCATCAATTCCCCCCTTTTTTAGCTGAAAGGAGAGACCACAAGTGGTTTCATGAACCATCATCATTGAAATTTTGAACTCCCCCCCCCTTAAGGTGCATGAGAGTTACATCATTTTACTCCCCCCTTTTAGGCTCAAGAGAGTACCATACTTGTTCCATTTGAGTACAACACAAAGTGGGCATGTAGATAAAACCACATGTTATCTCATCCCGTGAGGGCCATGCTTGAAAGCTATGCCATAAGGGGACCACTTATGTGAGGTACAAAAATTTTATGTGCTACAAGATTGGTCTTTACTCAAGATTGAATTCTACAGTAAGACTTATATAATCACTTGGTTGTTGATGACCATTTCCAAGGATAAATACACTCATAGTGAATCTTCAATCTTGCACGTTTCTTTAGTGTTTAACATCTGTCTGAAGAATGGTTATGCTTGCCACAATGCTGGCAAGGATGGAGATCAAAACATTGATTCTCTTTGTGACCAACTCGATTACAATGTTGTCACTTATCATTCTGATGCTGAACTTGAACAAGTGAAGTTGAAGCTTCTTGAAGGAATCTATCACTTTCAACCTTTATTGGTCTGGAATAATCAGGAATATGAAAGGTAACTTCCTTGTCATATCCAAGTCCTATTATATTCTTGTTGTAGATTATTTCTTCCCAAGGTCTGATGATGGATTTGGAAAGAGTATTTTGAATTTGTTGCTTTGAAATCTGTGGAAGTGGATTTACTGCATGTTGAGGCATCATTGAAAGGTTTATTCACTGAAATCATAAGAAAACTCTTGAAATGTAGGTTCATGAATAGTTTCAAATTCGTCTGAAACAGATTCTGAAGTTGTATCACTATGTTGTTCCTTCACTAGTTGTTGATTAAAAACATGATCATCATTATAGAGAGGGTTGTGCTAAACAAAAACTAGTTCATAACACTTCACTGGTTGTTGATTCAATAGTTGGGATAGAGATTGAAGAAGTCTAACTTTATCTTGCGTCACTTGCAAACAAGTTTGCACTGATTGAAGAGTTATTTTGTTCAATATCATAGTGTTATCTTCAGTGGTGTTTATTAGAGTGTTTAGTAACTCTAATAATTCTAGATTTTAAGCCATTTCAAAAACACTAAATGAGGTCTCCGTGTGCAGGTAGATCCTAATTACAGAAGAAGGCTCGATAGAAAAGGCTTATCTGCAACTCACTCACTTGAATCGCTCGCTTGAACTTCACGCTCACTTGATTTTGTTTCACACTCACTTGAATTTTTCTTGTTTGAACTTGCTTCCAGGAAGTTGAGGATATCGGTTACCACTGAAAATGCATCCCAAAGTATTACAATGATTTGAGTTTCAAGTACTCATCCTTGTCAATTACAACTCAAAATGACTCAAGGGTGTCGGGCTCAGCCGAAAATGCACCTTATGACAAATTCAATTCAACTCAACTTGATTTTAAAAAGACAAGTAAACTTACAAAAGGACAATTTGCAAGTTACAATAAATCCTGATTAAGTAATCTTACAACAAACATTGTTTGCAAGTTACAATTTAACTTCAAATGCTCCATGATGTGTCGAGTTCGAAAACTTTGATTTGTCCATTACTTATGTAGTTGACGACTTGAATGCTTGAGAATTCTCTACATATATGTCTGATCATATGTGCTTGAATATTCTTTGCATCTGCTTGTTGTTGAATTTTGATTTGATCAACAACTTAAATGGTGTTTATTTTCCAAATAAAATTTGTCAAACACTAGACAAAAACTATCATCTTCAAGGATAAAATCATCCTCTAACACATTCACAATCACACACAAACACAAATGTCCTTAGACCCCCTTATTCATTTTCAGGGTGCTCTAGAACAAACATCCACCAAAAAACATCATTTTATTAACTTAGAATGATTACAATCTTTATTGTCCTTTGAATATGAAAACAACCATTATAAAAGATTCATTTAATATTTCACTCAATTTAATGTTGGCATAGCTCAAAACAAAATTTATAAAGCTTCATAAGAGTAGATTTGTTGCTCTCCAACTAGAACCATTCTTCACCGTTGCAGAAATTCTTACTCTCCTCCAAAAATAGATCTTTAGGCCTCCTCCCTTTGGCAGATTGGAATATTGACTCTTGTGCCTTGATCCATTGTTTAGCTTGCACATTGAATAGATCTGAGGAAATCGGATCCACGTTAGATTTTTCGCTTGCAGCTGCACCAACATCTCTTCATATATGATTTTGAAAAACTATTACAGAGGCACACGATCTGAGAAAATTTCACAATTAATCAATAGATCTGTTTTTGTTGACTAGAAAATCTGACACAAGTTTTCTGGACAATTTCCTGGTATGTCGCACTGAAAACTGTTGTAGTAGTGGATGAAGAGATTATGCACAGGATTGTGCTGATATGAAACAGATTCGTGAAATGATCTCCTTTTAAGACTGCAATGAAACTATTGAATGATGACCATTTTCGTGTGCCTCACGCCCTTCAATTCAATTAACTAGCTGGATCTCTGTGCAATTTTATGAATCCAATGCAGAGTGGAAACTTCTCATAGTGATTACTTCTCATAGTGGAAACTTCTGGTAGTGGTCATCAACAAATGAATTCAACTCATGTATTATGTAAACAGAAAACCCAAAGAAAATGGATCTATGGGCGATTTTGCAGGCACCAACGTGCAACAGAGACGTTACAGCCTTTCTAGAGGTGATGGTTGTGGACTGATCTTTGTTTATACGTATCCACCATATCTCTACACTCCTAGAATTTTTTTTTTGTTGGCAGATATGTATAAAATATAGACACACAACTATATCCACACACTCTGAAAGAAAAAAATAAGAAAAAATTTTGAAGTCTCTTGTGGCCTTTCCTATTTGCATATAAATGTGAAGAGAAGCATATAGATTTGTATATTTATCGCAAAAGACCAAACCAAAAATGAATTCATTAATGACGGTGATGTAATTGTCCTCATATGACTCATTCGTGAATCACAATAGAAAACAAAGATCTGTAAATTCACATTGTGCATTACTAACCGATTCTGATTTGTGCAGTCATTCGATCCAGGCTCCTTTGTTGATCGGTGGGGAACGATTTGCTTGCAAATTAGTGAGTTATCTTGGGTGAACAATTCAATTTATCGAGGTCACGGATAGAATTGGTGAACTTTGATGCTCATTGAAGGTGTGATCCACTTGTAATGGAAGCCTCGCAGATCTGTATAAATCATCATTGAATTAAGTCTACCTTTGAATCTTCTCTTCTACTCTTGGAAATTTTCACATCGTGTGCAAGTCGTTGGAGCAAATAATTGAGGAGTAAAAATTTTTTTTGGGATGCAGATCACATAGTATTGAACATATTGCTTTGTTGTGCATGCTCATCTCCACATTTTAACTTCAAAATATTCAATGGAAAACTACCATGGATCTCAAGACTACCAGGCACCTTAATTGGATCGCTACTCTGGTGGAGATCAGATCTGATAGGAGGTAGAAATGCCTTGTTTTCAGATTTTCACAACAAAAATAAACCTCAGTGACAAGGTAGACCTTGAAGATTATGTATCTCGACCTGATAGAATCAGTGTTGCAAAGATAACAACAATTTGCCAAGAAGCGAGAATGCACACAAATTTAAAAAACTATGTCCACAATCGATAGGATGAAGCCTGTTGTCAAAGTGGAGATGGAAAGGAAATTGAATAACATTTTGTTAGAGGACAGACGGACATAGTTCTTTCATATGGACAAAACTGTTGTGACCGACATAATTTTATTTTATCAGATCTTAAAAAAAAATTGAGAGATATATGGTCGTGTTTTTGCCTAACAGATGTAGATCTATGCATTATATATAAAAAAATTCTCTATGTACGAATCTCCACGTACAGATCTATAGAAACACATGCTAGATCTATATATCAATTTGATAAAATATAGAGAAACTTTTGAATAAACAAGATGTTACTTATCTCTCATCGGACCTTAATCTGTCGAACAATGATGCAAAAAACCTTTTTACAGCTACAAGAATCATACAAAACATGTTTGACATGTCAACACCATTGAAACAAATCTCCCACGTCATCCATTCAATTCCTATTGATAATTTTCATAGCTTTATTCAGGCCCTAGAAACAATATAGCTCTGATACCAATTGATAAAATATAGATAGGAACAACAACATGGCGGAAAAGGCTCACTAGCCAACACTCCACTTATTCACTCCAATGTTACATATTTATAGTACAATGGGTGATGCCACCTCATAGAGAGATTTGCTCTAGATCCTAAAATCATGCATGATGACTAGGCTAGGCAATCTTAACTAACTCATTAGTCATCACTTGAGGATATATTACTAATATCCTAAATGAANTAGGATAACATCTGACTGATCTTTGGACTCATCATCAGACATCTCTGTCACTGGGATATCCTTCTTTTGAGTCTAGATCTCAGATTTCTTTGAGTTTTCTGGGGCTTCTTGTTTGCTAGAGTTTCTGATTTATGGGTTCTGGGTCTCCATTTGCTATGTAGCAGGAGAAGTTGGGTTTTTCCCTTGTAATACTTTCGGAAGACCACTTCTTCGGTGCTTTTGGAAATTGTAAAACTCAACCATTTCACCGGGTGGTAGAGCTCGAACTTGGCTCAGAACTTCTTGGTAAGATCTCACCCCTTGAAATAGTTCATCCTAAGGGGATTCTTCATGTTCATATGTTTTCATATTGCATTGAACTAGATGATTTCCCACAATTTGATATGGATCATACCTTTTGAATTCAATGTCTACCAATTTGACCTCCTCTAAAGCTGCAGCCTCTACCTTGGAATGACCAAAATTTAGAAATGAAAACCTTCCAACCTATAGAGGGAAAGCTGGCCAGAATTTCTTATGAGCTTCTTTTAATTCTTTATCGATGCCCCCTGTTATTGTCTGGTAAGCCACTTCTCTGCACACCAGTATGTCAGGAAAAAACTTTGGGAGAGCATGGGGGGGAATTGAACATCTAAAAACTCTGATATAAGAGAAATTCTCTTCAATAAACCAATCTGCAATTGTTTTAAGGTTTTCCATAATTTTCTCTGAAATCTGAGGGGGTGGATAACCATATAATGTTTGATGCACAGGAATCACTACATCATGACAGATTTCATAAATAAATCTTTTACCTTTTCTTCCCAT
>JASDQU010363247.1:0-11684 GCA_032191745.1 Picea mariana
ATGATAAAGTATCGGAGAACTTTCTATTTATGGAAAGTGGTTAACCCTAAAATAAGGAAAATAGGTTAAGTGAACTAGAAATGGGTTAAGTGACCTAAAAATGGGTTAAGTGACCTAGAGGATGAAAGTATAAATAAGATAACAATGGTCTCTTGTAGATCATCCTTTGTGTGGATCAATGGAGAGCTTCTTGAGAGATTATCTTTTGGAGTATTGATGGAGAGCTTCTTGTAAGAACTTCTTGTGAGAGCATCCTTTGTGTGGATCAATGGAGAGCTTCCCGTGAGAATATCTTTTGGAGTATTGATGGAGAGCTTCTTGAGCATTTTTGGTATGGAACATTTGAGCATATTGAATATCTATAGGTGACTGAGGTAACCAAAGGATATCTAAGATGAATTTCAGAGGGAAGGTGAAGAATAGAGGGCCGAAATTCAAGGGAGGATAAATTCTTTTCATGATGTTTTCTAAGGTATGTTATTTACAGGTCATCTCACCATTTTCACAATAATTTTTTTTCTATAATGATTTAGACCGTGAGATTGATATTACATTGAGGAAACATATCCAAGTATCCATGGTAAAAAAACAGCTTGTGGGTCATTATATTTTTGGAGATACACTCTATGGAAAATAGGGTTTGTGGCTAGTCCGAAAACTAGTCTAAAACATGTGCTTCGGGTAAAAACGTCATAAATTCTTCATAACAGATCCAAATTCAGTAAGACCAATTGTGTTGGTTAGAATACAATCTTTAGTATGATGTGTAACATTTTCAGATCGATTCAACAAATATTACGGGCAGTGAATCCTCTACAAGGTTGATCTCTAGAATAATCCAAAATTCAACAAGGAATGCCATTTTGCTATAAATCCTTTTCTGAGATGTTCCAAGTAGTGAAACCTAGAGGAATTTCATAAAAACATTGAAGAAAATTGTGTATCAGTTTCAGATCTTTATTCATTACATGTACAAATTTATGATTATTTCAAGTTAGGGTTGTTGACTAATCCAAAACTAGTCATGGTTGAGACAAGCAGTTGATGAGTTGGCACATACATGAGGTGTATAGTTGATGATGTTGGTACATATTGATGAGTCATAGTTGATGAGTAGTTGAAACATGATTTGCATATACTTGGTACATGGTTGGATGCACTTGTTTATGGTACAGGTTGATTACTGGTTGTTTGGCACAGGTTGGTGCATGATTGATGCACTTGTTTATGATACAGATTGATATCTATTGAGGATTGTTGCCTCATATCAGTTGGTGCTGAGGGTGTAAGTGGAGTCTTGCATTATAGAGCTGGTGCTCTTGTAGAGTTGTACTCTATTCAGTTGTTGCTGAAAAACCCCAAGGATTGTAGTCCATAATAAAAAGAAAATTGTACATACATCTTCTGTTCTTTGTGTTCCTTGTGGTGATGACTTGTTGATGATATATTGCTGATATATGTTGCCGATATGTGTTGAAATTTAACTAGTTATAAATGACAACAATGAGTAGTGAGTTAATGGTGATTGTTAACTAAGGAGTTTTGGGGAAAAGAGCCCTACACTATTCACCCCCCCTCTCAGAGTAGTCGTTGTGTCCAACAAAAGTATCCTATTTTTTCACAATTAAAACATATAAAGGAAATATTACCTTTGTGTTTTCTTGATCCTCTTTCGATATTTTTGACAAAGTTAGCTTCTTCCTCATCTAATTCACTGTCTGAGCTATCGATCGTATTTTATTATTCTATTTTTGACTTCTTTGATGCCTTGAATGTCCTTTATTGATGGTTTTGATGGTTTGTCCTATTCTATCCTCATTTCACATGCCAAATAACAACAAAAAAATACCAACTGTATCCCTCAACAAATATGATATATGCAACAATAATGAACAACCAATACCATCTCAAGAGCTAAACCCTAGGTCACAAAACATACCTCAAACAAGATGTGCCATATCTCTCATAAATAGACTCCAACCATGCATTAAATATTATGCCAATATAACCAGCTATGAACCAGCATTGAACTTCAATATATTCCTCAGATCAACTCTACAACAAGTCCTAAAATTCCAAGAGGGAATCCAACAGATTTACAAGCCAAACCCTCAACCGGATTCAATAAAGATTCAACACTACACATATGAAAACCATGCCTTTTTCTTCTTGTAGCTGTGGATATATTACAGATTTGTTTCAGTATCCGTGTTTTTGTTGCTGCGATTCTGCTACCACGGTTTTGCTACTGCGATTATGCTGCCACGGTTTTTCTGTCGCGACTCTGCTGCCGTGGGTTTTTTGTCGCGATTTTGCTGCCATGATTTTTTACCTACAAATTTGATCTATCAATAATAGTTGCCCAAATAACCTTTCACAAATGGATATTCAATTATGTTCAAAAATCATTTTCATAAGAGGACTTTTCTCTCTTATTTATACTCTCCAAGTATCTTTCTCTAGGGGTTATGTTCTAACCATCTTCCTTATTTTAGGGCTAACCCACTGCCAAGCACTTTGTCCACTTACAACCACTTTATGCACAAATACTAATCTTACCACTTCTAGTTGCAACTAATTTATTTTAATTATTTTATTTTTGCAACAACTTAACCCATAATTAACTCCTAGTTGCAACCACTTTGACTAGTAAACTTCTTCTAGGAGATTCTAGAATAAATTGACTTCTTTGACCTTCTAGGGGATTCTAGATAACTCATGAGGGTTCTCCGACTTCACTAAGACATACCTCCTCAACCACGAGGAACTACGTGACATACCACATATCACCAGAAATGGCACAACGTGTACTATCCATCTAGAATAGTTTCACCTGAGAATTCATGGATCTTCATTACATTATTCCTCAACCAAACTTTGGTTCCTTAACCACACTTCTAGGATTACTCAACCACTTAAACATTTGGAATTTACAAAACGTCTTCCCATGATGGATTTCACCATGAGGGGACCACTTTGAGAAATTTATCCAAGAGTGTCTTCCCGTGAGGGTTTGCGCCATAAGGGGACCACTTTGGAGTTCATCCATTTGGTACTTCCTATCAACCTATTGGCAGCAATAAGATAATTGTTATTTTTTCTATATCAATTAAATGATCTATATAGCTGCCTAACTAGGGTCATGAAATTTTATTACTCTTCATGAGAAGTTTCTGAAACAACAGTTGTAAATTGTCGCTTTTCCCTATTGTCTATTCAAGCTTTATTTTCATGACTGAAAGCATGAAAACTTGTGACTGTGATTACCATTATGTTTTAAAATTTCATTAAAGACAAATTGTTCATATAGTTTATTATGGAATTTTGATTCCTTGCCATGAAGATGTTACTGTCTTTGTTTCGATCCTTTCAATTCCAAGCATGCTTAAGAGGCTGATGGTTTTATGAACAAAGGACCCCCACGATTTGATTTTTTGCATGGTTTTGGTTTGATTCTTGGCTACGTTTCTTTTACAAAACGTTTCATTTTTCGTTTTGACTTACCCAAATTTTTTGATCTAACCCATGATGTGTGTACTTATTTTAGTTTTAATGCTTTGGTCCTAGCTCCTACTGAATGCAAAGGTGGCATACGATTTGTAGACTGCCATCATTTCTAAGGATGGCCTTGGGCTTCACAAACCTTCTTCGCATGCATTTCAATTAAACGTCCATCCCATCGTATGAGTCTTTACAACGTTCATTGTTGGGCTCGGGGTTATGGCTCTGTTTTGTTTTCACAAACCCTCCTTGTATGCTATGTTTGTTTGATTATCCTCCCGTCCAGTATGGATCCTGTCATGAGAATTGAACCAAACAGTATCCAAACCCTACTCTTATACGACGATGCCAGAGGAGATTTGGAGAGAAGTGGATGGCTCATTTTCATTAGGAAGTTTTAGGGATTCAATTTACAGGTTGCCCAAAAGTTCGATTTCTCCTTTGATGGTTGTAGAGCGAAAGTTGGTGATGTGAAGCTGGAGGTTACCAAGGAGTTCCTGATTCAAGCCACAGGGTTACCAGCAAGTGGTCAAAGGTGGTTTAAAAACACAAAAGTGGAAGAAGTTACTTGGACCCTACTGTTTACATCTTGGAAAATTAAGGGATGGGAAAAAGGTATGCCCATTTCCGCCTTGAAATCTCGGTGGCACGATTTACTTGCTGTGTTAAAGTAGTTCTTCACCTGAGAGGGACATTTTGGTTTGGTCTTTCTCTATCATTTGCGCTTGCTTATGGTTTTTATTGGTTTTCCCTTGAACATGCCGTATTACTTACTAAGGAGTCTTTATAAAATGGGTAAAAGATATAAAAAGCAATGAGCTAACTTTGGCCTCTTCCATCATGGCCTAATTAAAATCTTACTTGTGCATCAGTTAGAATTGTAGAGTGATAATTGGGACTTGTTTTTAGTGAGAAATAGTTTCTCTAATCCAAATATTGATGAGGTCGATAAGCCAGTGGTTGAAGAAACCCTAACCTACCCTGCAACGCCCCTCTCACCCATCCAAGCCTGTGTCTCGGCCCCCTACAAAAAACCCTTAATCGATTCAAAGGTTTTTCAACAGGTTTGTGAGAAGGTTATACATCCTACTGAATGTGTTAAAAACTTAAAGAAACCTACAAGGAAGAAATCTAAAAGTAGTGTTGATATAAATTAAGAATAAAAGGGCTGGGAGATTGATATCGTGGAGTCTTCGTAATAAGACGAATTCTCATGCAAACACGATCAGCATGATCAAGGTTAATGAGAGTTCTGACTCTGAAATCGACAAATTCCTTACAGAGGAAGACCCTTTGTCATTTGAGCCACACCCTGATCAACCCTATAACTTTGTTGATAATTTACCTCCTTGTTTGAAAGACAATCCAAAGTTTACTGGTGTCAAGCTTTGCAATGAATCTACTATCCGTATGGAGGGCGCTCCAGTCCACAATCTTGTTTGTTCTAATGTAACCGCCACACAGTCAAAGTGTGAGGTTTGTCTATCATAGATTGATAGATATTATATTGATATCTCATTTCTACAGTCACAGGTTAAGGCTTTAAAAGATCAGATCGATGTTTTAACAAGCGAAAAGCACAGGCTTGAATCTGTCATCCAAGGAAAAGAAAAACATATGAAGACCACAAGTCATGTGATATTTAAAAATTTTGAGGCTGCTACAGCCATTGTAAATTCCAAGGTTTCATGATACGATTTTATTTCATGGTTAGAGGTATGATCTCTTAAATTAATAGCATGTTTGTTTTCATTCTTAAGTTATATTATTTGGTTTGTTGAATAAACTATATTTCATTATTAAATTAGTTTGTTTTATTCATTAAATAAAATGAGATTTCATTTACTAAAATAACTAGCTACAAAATCGCAAGATTCTGTAGCCAGTAATGTTAATTCGAATTGTGTAAATTAATGACAGAAAATATTTCTGAAATCTTTCTATTTTCCTTTTCTTTCAGGATATCTAGGGGTCCATGATTTCAAAATTGATCTGAGGCACTCTTGAGACCTTCCAGTCATATCTATGATGTATTTTGAATGAACAGAAATGAATTGTTGTTAGTTTTGGAGGATTTAGTAGGATTAGGGTGGTTGCATCCCCCTTTATTTTTGAAACAAATATTTGATCTCAGGAACAGAAACAATTATCTTTTCTGAAGCCTTTATAAACCTATCATTTTATAGTCATAGGCATCTCGTCCTGGGGCTGGAGTATGGACAATTACACATAGACTTGAATGGAACAAAATGCATATTACAGCTTTAGCTTTTGTGTATGATGTTTTAGTTTAAGTTATGTTTATTTCGATGTGATAATAGATGGTGATTGATTTTGTCTTCATTATTTATTATGAGTTGAAATAATTCATTATTACATGCTGTCCATATGTCATGTTTCAGATACAATATAGGGTGATCATCGATTCAATTCAAATTATGAGATTTATCTCTAATTTTCTGTTGAATGTTTAAATACAAGTTCTTACAAGAAGATTTATCTCACTGTAGTTACTTGTAAATCATAAGATCATTGTGACTATCTCCGTTATACGTTCTGTTATCAAAACTCAGTTTCCAGCATATCGTTTCACGTTTATTCGGAGCGATCTTAAGATTCATTGCAGGTTTACTTCTCAGATAAGGTGGCTGGATATTCTCTACTGTACAGACGTTGGATGCATTAATAGGTTAGCCCGTTCTTTTATTTCATTTGCTTGCTTATTATATAAGTTTTTATATGTATTGTAATTTTCACTATCTATATCTTTCTGTTTAATTAAGTAGTTTAATTTTTGATTTTATGAATGCATACAAAAAAGAAAACAAACCAAAAAACAAATAGTATTTTTTCTTTCTTTATTACTTTCATCGAAAAGAACCATTAAACATTTGATTTTCTACGAGTTCAGATTAAAACTCATTGTTTGTATATGTTGTATATATGATAAATAGAACTATTATATACATTTTAATTAGATAAACTGCATATATATATTTAGATGTACATATATATTTCAAGGATTATTATTTAGTAATTTATTGCATTTCTTTTAGTTATTTTCTGCTTCCCTTAGGACTTTAGATTGGCCAACAGAGCCATTAAACCCATCAGAGTGAATTAATCCAAATGGCTTGGGTTAATTAGACAACCTCGGACCAGATTCACTCTTCCAGTTGACGAGTGGTCAATTTCTCCTGTCAACAAATGGCGCTAGAAGGAGGGCCTGGATACTATTAATGGCATGAGGAGGTCACAAGACTCCTCCCCCACCTACCCGCTCACCTATAGTAACAAGAAGTTGTTCTGACGACAACATTGTCCCTCAAACAACAACCACATCAAACGACAATCCATGGATCACCGTTGAACCAGTAACTCCAAATCCCCCAGGGGCCGACGTACATGAAATTGTTTGTCAATATCTCATAAGCACAGACAGTGCCTTGGCCCGTATCAGACAACCAGGTCGACCTTTGAACCAACAATTAGACTTCTCTGATATCAGGGAGCAACTTGAAGGTATTGATCTATAATTGAGATATTTCCTTATAGATCAAATCCCCTTTTGTGTATTGATCACGTTGGGCTTTGTATTAGACCAAATCCCCTTTTGTGGATTGGTCAAACCATGTTTATATGGTGGAAATTGAGAAGCCAGCCCCTATGGCTAATTAAAGTGGTTCTAACCACTAATTGAGAAGTCATCCTTGCTTGATGAAGAGACACAATCCTAGCACCTCCCAGCTAGAATAAATAAGAATGGATGATGCCTCATTCACTCACTCACTCAAGTCACTCATCTAGTGCACACGTTTTGAAGGAAGCTGCAGTTAGAAGAAGGAGAAGAGAGAGGCACATGATTAGTGTTGGATATTCTTGGTGGTTTGGTCTTTATTCTTGGCATTGTATTGGAAATCTATATTAAGGAAGTTTTTATGTTGGGTTTTCTCCCCGATAAGGGTTTCTCATGATAAAATGTTGTGTACCTTGTGATTGTGTTTCTCTCAGTGATCCTACTTATGCTATTATTTTCTAGTAAATTGAAATGAACTTAATAGAAGATCTAAATTTAACATGGTATCAGAGATAAACTAAGTAGATCATCTTTCACTGGTTAACCAAAAACGTCACTGTTGTCGTACAAGAAAATTAGGGATTTTTGTTGGAAGGGAATTTTTTCCTAAAAACCATCTAGGGAAGTTTGCCCTAGCCTAGTGAACTCATTGGTAGCTTGAGCACACATTTTTAGTGGCCAATACCTCCATAAAGTGAAACCCTATTTTTTTACTAGTACCCAAAAACCAAAAAACTAGGAAACTAGAACTAGTACCAGAAGTACCAGTTCAGTTTTTCGCAGATCAATTTTTAAGGGGTAAAACTTGGAATTTATGAAAATAGACAACTCTAACCTACTTGCCTCAACCCAACACATCTAGTCCCTAGATCAGAATTTAAAAATTTGAAGTTTGAAAAATTAGGGTTTCCTAATAAAACCCTAAGTTGGAGTTGTAGTTGAAGTACCAATTGCAGTACCAACACCAGCCACAATACCAGTTGCAGTGAAATCTTTAGGACTGGTTTTTATTGTCGTAGTCTGCATTACCTTAGAAAATCTCCAACTAACTTTGAAACACCCTTGAAGTTTTTAAAGGTTTGGTATCTATTACCGCTGCTAACAAATGATGCCACTACCTGCAAATACTATCTAAGGTATGCAATTACATATGTTTAAACTGTTAATATTTAAAGAATATTTGTAGGAGAAGGGATCTTTTTCCATATATCCAAAAGGATCTCATATCCAACACATTTAGAGAAATAATGAACCCCAGGTTTGATTATTGTGATATCCATCTATTTGGTATGACATTCTGAACATCTGGATTGTATGATGAAGTTATGACCTTCATACTAACCATTGGTCAAAAATAAAGTCAAGGTATTAGATTGATTAAATCTAATATTATAGATTTTATTCTTTAACTTAGACTTCTGTCAAGAAATAATATTATCTCAGCACAGGTTGCCATCTTTAGTAAAGAAGACTAGGAAGAAAAGAAGCAACACTCATTCTCGAGGACAAAGAATTTAGGTTCTAGGTTTGATTGATTAAGTTGATGAGATTAAAAATTGCACATGTCAAGTTTCGTAGCTACCTCATAATTGAGATATCATACTTGGTAGCATGTGAGCATATTGAGATAAATGCTTATTGTAATAATTTACCATATATAACTAACATCTCCTATAGGAGAAACTTCTTGGTTTGTCTCTAGGTTGCCATGGAGGAATGATTGATCACAACACTAGAAGAGTGCTACTCTCAGTATTGTATTTCTTACTTTTAGCCTTTGGTTTAGGCATATCGCATGTGATAGCTCTAAAGAAGCTAATCTAATGATTGTTCTCATTTTTTCTTTAAAGAGTATTATTCCTGTCTTCTATTTCTCCCTTCTTTTTCTTGTTCCGAGAAGGTCACATGTGCCATAAGGAAACTATAGTGAAGGTTGTAGGAGGCAACATATTAAAAGAGACATGAAGAAAACTATCCAAGTTGTGTACATGAATGTATACATCCATGTACCAAAGAAGATGAAGAAGAAACTACTTTTGAGAGACATAGTATCACATATGAAAATTGATCATAATGATCATAAATATCCAAAGATGATTGAACATTATAATTTGTCAATGAATAATGAAGACACCATGACAGGAAGTAGAATTCGTTTGAATCCTGACTCCAATTTTCATAATTAATACTTGGTATTCAACACCAAGTCTATCCTACAGAGACTATGAAGTTTTTTTTAGATTCAGAAGAAATCAATAATCAAGAGTAAGACTGATCTCGGAAAGGATTAGATGGATAGACATTTTCCAGGACTGGGAGACAAATGACATGAGTTGAGAAGACTAGCTTCAGAGACCTCTAGGAGACATGAAATATCTTGGGAAGATTCCCTTGTTTCAGTAATAGAGGAAGAATCCAATCATAAGGAATAGGGTATACATTTTTCCCTTGAGATCAAAAGGGAAGTCAGTAATGACTTCCAAGATTGATCTTCCAGATTAATCATGTTGTGGATAACAATATAAATACTAATTTGTGCCCAGAGGATTATCCTAGAAAGAGGGATAAGACTATGATGAGACATTTGTTCCAGTAATTGAAGAAATAGTTCCAGTATTCATTAAGACAACCAGAACAACCATGATTCTGATATAGTATGAGATTCAGGGGGAGCATTCCCTGTATATGATATTGAGTTACCTCCATGAAAGAAGATAAGATACCCTTGGTGTCAGTTATTGAGCCACTCCCAGTTCTAGATAAATATGTTGCCATGATATAATAAAGGAGCTACTCTTAGAGTTCAATAACTACAATGAGAGTAGAGAAAGTCATTCTCAGTTTCAGAAATAGCAGGTGCAGGTGCAGAGTCCTAGTTCTAGAAGGAAAAATTGAAGAGAGAGTAGAGGACATACTCTCAGGTATTGAGAAAGATAGTGCTTTGCGGAAATAACACAAAGATAGCACATGATTGTGCATATTAAGTTGTAGCTAAGAAAGTGTACTGGGTTGTTATAATGTGATGGGAAAAAGAAGGTATTGATTAAGAGGATACGTTTGATCCTGTAGCCAAATCATAATCATCATAGCTCTTATGTAGTGAAATTTACATCAGATGGATGTGAAAAAAACCTTCTTAAATGGTGTTATAAAAGAAGAAGTGCATATAGAACAAACCACGAGGGTTCGAAGTTGAATATAGAAATACACATGTCTTGTAGGGTTAAATAAAGCTCCTAGAGATTGTTATGGCAGAATTGACAGTTTCCTAACGAGCTTGGGATTTACCAAGAGTAAAGTTGATTGTAACCTTTACTTCAAGGTTATAAACGATGGTCCAGTTATATTGTTGATGTATGTAGAAGACTTATTATTAACCAGAGAGGAAAATCTCATCACATGTTGTAAGAATAATCTCATTGTAGAGTTTGCGATGAAAGACCTAGGCCTGATGAATTATTTCTTAGGTCTTGAAGTTTGACAGAGCCTAGCGAAGATATTCCTTAACCCAGAGAAGCATGCAGTATAAATAATGAAGAGGTTTGAAATGTTGGAATGTAAATCCATGGACACAACCATGGAAACAAATTTGAATCTTCTGGTGGATACTTCGTCAAAATTGGTTGATGCTACTATGTACAGACAAATTCTTGGTTCGTTGATGTATCTGACGAATTCCAGGCCATATATATGTTTTGTTGTGAACACCTTGAGTTAGTATCTGGTAGAGCCTAGATTTGTTCACCTTGTTGCTACAAAACATGTGATGAGATAACTTAAGAATACGTTGGAATATGGTCTCTATTATACTAGAGATCATGACTTCAATCTATATGGATATGTTGATGCAGATAATGATGATGATGCTACTCCAACTCCATGCTGTGAAATATGATGTTGTTGATTATGAGAAAAAATACTTATGATTTATATATGTGCCAATCAATGATCCATATGATGATCATGATGCTACCCTCTCCTTCTCCTGATGATGGTGTGTTGGGTTATGTCAGTAGAATACCCTTCTTGTTAAGGGGGAGTTTTGAAATATTGTAACTGCGAAGAATATTCTAATTATAATTGAGATATTTTATTATAGATCAAATCCCCTTTTGTGGATTGATCATGTCGGGATTTGTATTAGACCAAATCCCCTTTTGTGGATTGGTCAAACCATGTTTATATGGTGGAAATTGAGAATTCGGCCCCTAGGTATAATTAAAGTGGTTCTAAACACTAATTGGAGAAGTCGGCCCTGCTTGATGAAGAGACACAACCCTAGTGCCTCCCAACTAGTATAAATAAGAGTGGATGATGCCTCATTCACTCACTCACTCAAGTCACTCATCTAGTGCACAATTTTTGAAGGAAGATACAGTTAGAAGAAGAAGAAGAAGAGAGAGGCACATGATTAGTGTTGGATATTGTTGGTGGTTTGGTCGTTAGTCTTGGAATTGTATTGGAAATCTATATTAAGGAAGTTTTTGTTGGGTTTTCTCACCCATGAGGGTTTCCCAGGATAAAATGTTGTGTACCTTGTGATTATGTTTCTCTTAGTGATCCTGCATATGCTATTATTGTCTAGTAAATTGAAATGAACTTAATA
>JASDQU010363250.1:0-11686 GCA_032191745.1 Picea mariana
CATAATCCTGCAGACATGTTAACAAAGGGAGTAACCAGGGAGAAACTGAGTTCCTGCTCAGTTTCAATTGGTCTTCAAGAATGAAGATGGAAATGAGAAATTTTTCAGGTCCAAGAAGGTTCAGAGTCCATCATATACAGCAGCGGTGGAGTTGTTGAGATCTGTATCCAAGTGGGAGATTGTTGGTTGTGGAGCCTGATTATCTTCCTGATTCAGAGGTCCTTGCTTTCAATCGTGTTTATACCCCATGAAGTATTTACACCCCATAAGTATGTACACTCTTCCACATGGGGGAGTGTAGAGGGGGGGTACCCCCTCTGCGGGGTCCAGGGGGGATATCCCCCCAACTGGGGGCTCTAGGGGCAAGCGGGCCCCCAACGGGAGTTCAGGGGTAGCATCCCTCGATGGGGGTTCAGGGGCGAAGCCCCCGAAGCAAAAATTGTCTTGTAAAAGTATATTGTAATTTCATTGTAAATCTGGACCATTCATTATAAGGTCGCAGATCTAATGATAGAGATTATGTTAGGGTTTTTTTCCCTAGAAGGCAACCCTCTTTTATTGAGGGAAATGTATCATGGCTATGTTTGATAGTGAATATTTTATTCTGAGAGAGGAGACTGTGAGAGAAAGAAGAAGAAGTTACAGCGGGTTTTTGTTGTAGGTTGTATCTCTTCATTTGTTGGATAATAATAAAGGAAGGACCTGGCAATTTCTCTGGTGGACGTAGCCCACACTGGGTGAACCATGTAAATCTGTGTCTCTCTTGTATTGTGTTTCTTATGTGTTTTGTTTATGCATTTGTTTTACTTTATTGCTCCGTGGTCCTGTTTTTCTAACAGTGTGCCACAATGTTTCTTACTTTGTTGCATGACACTTTTCGGTTCTCTGATAGAACATGTTGTATTTGGGGTGTTTCCATCCCACTAATGTAATAGGAATGATCATCCATGAATAATGAAACTCCATTACTAAATCTTGGGTGTCTTTGCAATCGTTTAGAAACAAGTTTAACAAATATGGACTCCATCTTAATAGAGTTCCCTACATGGATGGTGCTATTACCCGTGCTAGCGCTTCTTCTTTGCAACACTTCCTTATAAATTTACATGCCATAATATTTGTTGCTACACGCATCGTGGGTTCACTGATTCTGTTTATAATGATCCCCCTGGATCCTCTCTCTATTACACAGGTTTGTTTCATCTCCTCTGCCAAGGCTTTCTCCTTAGTCTTGTCATCTAGATATTGTGCATGTTTCTCACCATCTATGGGAAGACCTGTTATTTTGGCAATTAGCTCAACATCAATTGAGAATGGCCTATACAGCCATAGAATTACTCTTTGCATTACTACCAATAATTGTTTGACGTAGCTATTTAGGTCCTTACCCCTTCCAAAATGCAGGATCTATAGTAGGTTCATTATGCATATGTTATATAAACCTGTTATCCATTGTCTAGGTTGTAGTATTGGTATTCTTGTTGCACTAACCCATTTTTTCTCCATGTATACTTGTTGCTCAAATTCTAGAAACCTATCTCTGTCTTTTACATCATGGTTTGCATAGCACAGTTTATCTACTCATCCTAGAAAATATGGTAAAACATGTACTCATTTTGGTATGCACGGTAACACAAGGGTTACCTGTAGTTTCTTGTGTGGACACCTCTGGACTATTGTTTTCCTTTCCCAATTTTTGGCACCCTTGAGTGTCCTACCTCCTGGTGCTTTTTCTCTTCCTCTTCCTCTTCTATGTCAAACTCATGTTTCCCCATAATCTCTTATGCATGTACTTTCTCTTGTTGTGCTAGCTTTGTGCCAAATTGAACCCTTGACTTAGTTATTTCCTCATCTACTTCATTTGTTGGCAGAACTCTTTCCATGTTGGGTTGCTTCATCGGGTTCTTTTCCCCTTCCATGTTCTGTGGGTCAATATGCATTTGTTCTATCGTAGGGGATGGAAACTACTATTCCACCATTGTAGGGATTAATAATTTGATGATCGGGGAAGGGATGGAGTCCACATCCACCACTCCCTCCGGTTGCATAAGGTTTTTCAATTCCATTGTTTTCTCTTGCGATGACCTTGTGGTGTTGCATGTGTTCCTCATTGTTCTGCTACGATCTTTGAGTTTCGGTGGTGACATATTTCTTAAATTTGTGTGGGTTTTCTCAAAAATCTCACCGACTCACTTCTAAATCGCCTATTCACTCTTAGCTTCTTACGCCTTGGCTCTATGTTTGCTCGAAGTCACAATGTGGCTTGTCAGGCATCATTTTTTATTCTATATTGCTATCATAAATGCTCCAAATCTTACCGGGCATGCTTTTTCCACTGTCACAAATGTTCTTTTCATGCCTCACTTTTCCAGTGGCCAATTTTTTCTTTTTCCGACTATTTCATTTTTCCAATGTGCATTATTTTTCTACTATCATATTTCTCTGGTGCACTTGACCTTCCTCCTATCATAGTTGTCCTGTGCGCAGTATGTTCACTTATTGTCACACCAGGTTTTGTTTTCTATTTACTGTCATTCTCAACTATCTGTCGACCACTTATTCCTCTAACTACTTATGTTTGGATTTTTTCTCATTTTTCTACTTTTTTTCTTTTTTTCCTTATTTTTCTACTTTTTCTACCTACTATATACATTATGTAAAATTCTACTTTATGTTATATAATTACTAAGGGTTGGTGGGTCGACTGTCCCTATACAGTTTCAGTTGACTACCATTCACTATTCCTTGCATTTCCTTACTTGCTAAGTCCTTGAGTTGTACATCACCTCCATCTGTGATAGACTTTATCTCATATTTCCCTAGCCAATCCATTATCAACTTCCCTGGGTGTTGCAAGTATTTACTGTCATAGAGGACAACTAGATCTACTTTGAAGTTCTTCTTCTTAATATGTATGTCATGCCATGCTTTATACTTTTCTTTCTATACCTCCTGATGGAAACCAACTATAACTCTTTCTTGTTCTAATTCCCTAAGTTAAGACAATATTTCCTATGTTGCGCCTCTTTCTCTCATATCTGTAATTGCTACAACGCGCAGACTTGGTATCAAATAATCTAAGGGAACTATTGATTCTTATTCATACACCAACCTGAAAGGTGTTTTCCATGTTAGCGTCTTGCATGTAGTTCTATAATCCCATAAAACTGTTGGTACCTTCAAGTCCCATTCATCCATGTTTACATTACAAATCTTTGTCAAAGAGTTCTCCAATATATTGTTAAATTCATCTATTGTTCCATTCTCCTGAGGATGATAAGAAGTTCTCTTCTGAAGAACTATCTCAAATTATTATAGCATCGTCTGGATTGTATTGTTGATAAAGTGAGTCTCCTGATCACTCATTAATATTATTGGACATTCAAACCTTGTCACCACATGTTCAAATAAAAAGTGTGCTAGAGTCTCTATTTTGCAACCTTTCACTGTTGTTGCCTCAACCCATCTGGTCAAGTATTATGTTGTTGTAATAATATATCTAGCTCTTGATCTTCTTGTTGGTGGATTAATTTGACCTACAAAGTCTATTGTCCACTTGTCAAACACTTGCAAAGTTACTTGATGTCTCAATGGAATATCATCTCACCTTGATGGATTTCCAACTATCTGATAGACATCACAGTGTTGACAGTAATCCTTTTAATTCTTGTGAACTGCTGGCCACCATAATCCTATGTGCAATATCTTTTGCGCAGAGGATTTCCCTACATAATTTCCTCCAACTATCCCTTCATGTGGTTTTTTCAAAATGATAGATCTTTCATGATCCATCACACATCTTCTTGGAATTTTGTTTGCACCAAGCTTGTACAAATGAACTACAATTAGTTGATAGTCTATAGCTCTGACCACCAAATTTTTATTGTACGTAGTATTAAATTCCTTTGGTGCAAATCTTGTACTCAAAAACTCAATAATGTTAGCAAAATACTCATCATCTGTCTCTATTGAGAATAATTGTGCATACGGGAATTTTTCCTCCAAGTTACTGGGTTCTTCTCCATTAGTTATCTTGGATAAGTGATCTGGTACTGCATTCAATTTTCCAGGATTCACCACAACTTCAAATTCAAACTCTTGGAACAAAAGTAGCCATCTGCAAATTCTTCCCCCCAACACTGGCTTATTGACTAAATATCGCAAAGCATAATGATTGGTAAACATATTGAAATGTTTCCCTAACAAATAATGTATGAATTTCTTCAAAGCATACACCATGGCCAATCCTTCTCTTTCTGTACTATTGTAGTTATGTTTGAATGTGATAACTTCCTACTTGAAAATGCAATAGGGTTATCTATATCACCTTCTCCTAGTTATGTCAATACCACTCCTAATGTTATTGTAGATGCATCCTGTTAGCGTCAGAAGTCACTCCTGGATTGCTTGCAGGAGCAGAGCCCAACGCCCATCAGTTTTATGTCACGATTTGTTTAATGGGGTGATCGAATGGATAAAGACTCAATAAGATATAGTTTTAACTCAGGAAATCAGGCCTGGTATGTAGGAAGCAAGGGAGGTCTTGATCCAACTTCCATTAGTAGATGATTAAGGGGTGGTAGATGGAAGACTTGTGAGGAGGGTGAGCAAGACTGCCTCGGGAAACAGGCCTTCGGAAGCTTGAGGATGAAAAACTCAGAAGCCAAGATCCTCTTGGTCTAGAGCTTCAAGGAGCTGAGGGGTGACTCGATTGGATCCTCCAATTCCAAGTCGTTCAGCACTAAGAAAATCACAGGAACCGATTAGAAACAATGCAACTGTTACAGTGATCCAACCTACATCATCCTATAACAGCTACAACCGACTGGATCCTCCAATTCCGAGCTCTTCTAACACAGTAAACAAAGAGATGGAAAAGAGGCTGACATCCATAAATTAAGAAGTCTCCAATGCCTTATACATTAACCAGAGCGACCAGTGCTTCATAAAAAATTTACAATCCGGAGCCTTGCTCAACCATCGATAGATTACAAAATACAAAGACTGAGTTTATATACTCAGAGAAATTCACCTAACATCGGCGTGCTCAGTCATCCAAGGCTTGGTGTCCCTTCAGCCAAATTCGGACGGGTATTCTTTTTCAGATGCCACCTTAACTACGCGTGGCTCCTGCAAGGGGAGTAGCTGGGCCATTAAGTGCCGAGATACCGTGTGCAGACCTCCTCTGGCTAGTCGAGGACTCGGCATGGCTTCTTTGAAAAAATGGGTACACAGGACCCTCTCAAGCAGACCGCTTGCCAGACCCTCCATACCTCACACTTAATGAATGAGGAGAGGTTTCAACCACCCCTTATCACCTTCATTTACTCCAAGCGAAGACCAAGATTGAGGTTGAATCTGATGGCACCTAGAAATCGCGATGATCCTTTCGATGACTGGACTCGACACCCTTGGCTCCCCTTGCATAGCTCTTTCCATTTTCCCATGTGACCATGGGCTGTGACCCTACGTTTATTCTCAAAGGTGCTTTTGGTGTTCACGAATGGGAAGGGGTTGATCCTTGCTTCTTAAAATTGCAATGAGAAAAATGGTGACATGGCTTGAGTTGGTGCCATGCGTCCCTCTCAGATCCGACGGCACTGAGCTCACTCGGCGATATTGTGGGCCCGGGTCCTGAATGCTCCCGGCACTTCGCGTTTTGGGGATATGAAGGAGCTGCTCCTTGTGCATCAGAGTCACGATGGGGGAAAAGGTGAGGGGCCTCGCCGTGCACCACGTGTTCCCTTTGGATGGATGGCTAAGGCTTCTTCGTGATACTGTGAGCCCGACTCTTGGTGCTTTCAGCGCTTCGGGGTTCGGGGTTTCAAGATATAGAATGACATAGAACCCTCACCCTTCGAACTCCCGAATGTCGAAACGCCGACGCGAGTAGATGTCGGCCCACACGTCCTCTGGATGGACGACTGCTATCCTTCCCTGTACGCAATATGGGCACTATCCATTGCGATAACCTCGGCACAACTTCGCTAACCGTGATTTCCCGCTGACCATCGATCTGCTCTTATGGATGAATCCAGACCATCAACAATATAATCTCTCCCACGTACTTTGCTTGGAAGTCTGAAATGGAATTTTTCGTGCTACGCTTGGGCACTTCTCGCGCCACTTGTATACCTGAATGCTCTCGTACCTTGGACGAGAAATGTTACTAACATTAGGCTCCATGGGGGATAGATTTGTCCCTATGATGCTCTAAGGACTCATTTTGCAGTTCCAGTGCCTTGTTGTTGGGATTATGGGGTCATTTATTTATTTAAAACTTAAAGATGGAAAGAAAAACAATATTTACAAATGCAAAAGAGCCATGTGCGGCTCAAGAGAAAAATATTTTTAGGAAATGCCCATTCACAGGGCCATTGAAAGCTTCTCGATCTTTCAAATTCCATAACCTGTAGGTATTATTCGAGAATACTTCGGAGACTTTGAAAGGCTCGATCCAAAGGGCTTCGAATTTTCTGTGCTTGCCTTTATCTTGTTTAGGAGCATCCCATTTCAGTACCAGGTCTCCTATCCGAAATTCTTCCTTCTTGGCCTTCTTATCAAAACCCTGCTTGATCCTTTGCTGATGGTCCTGAATTCTACCTTTTACCTGTTCCCTGACCTACTGAACTTCCACTAGCTAATGAATTCTTCTGATCATGTCATCAGGCTCCTCTTGATGATCCTGGAGGAATTTTGCTACAGGGATGGCTAAATGAGAAGGAAAAAAAGCCTCCGCTCCATAGACCAATTGGAAAGGAGAGATGCCTATAGATCTCTTCGTGGCCACTCGATTGGCCCATAGAGAAAACTTCAATATTGAATGTCAGGCCTTCTTGTTGTCTTCTAACATCCTTTTGATGATCCTTATCAGGCTTTTGTTGGAGGATTCTGTTAAACCATTGCCCTGGGGATAATATGGGGTGGAGTGAATCAGTTTGATCCCGAATTTCTCACAGAACTTGGCTAACGGCTCAGCCCTGAAAGAGGCTATGTTATCAGTGACAATCTTACTTGGGCAGCCAAATATTGTGATGAGGTCCTCCAGGAATCCAATGATTACCTTATGAGAAGCATTCCTGGTGGGGATAGCTTCAATCCACTTGGTAAAGAAATCTGTGGAAATCAGGATCCATCTGTGCTGCCCACTGGAAGCAGGGTGAATTTCTCCAATGAAATCTAGGCCCCATTGCTGGATAGGTCTTGAAACCACCACAGGATTTAACGGCAAGGACTTGAGCTATTTTTTTCCTGCAAATATTTGACATTGGATACAGTCTCTAACTCCTCTATGGACATCAGCGAACAAGGTGGGCCAGTAGTACCCATCTCTGAGAATTTTGTGGGCTGTGGCCTTCCAGAAATGGTGCCTTCCACATAGGCCACTGTGAAATTCAGCCATGATCATATCAGCCTCTTGTGAATTCATGCATTTTAAAAGCATCCCCAGGGGGTCTTTCCAGTATAAAATTTGATTGATAAGGCAGTATCTGACTGCCTTGAGCTTCAGAGCTCTTGCTTTGTTTCTTTGCAGGCCGTCTGGTGTCCGCAACTCTTGCAGAAAGTATATGTCTTCCTTATACCAAGGACATCGAGCCAATGGGGGCTCCCTTTGAGGGTCCATGTCAGACATCCAACCCTGCTGAACTCATGAGCATTCATTGATGAAACTTATCCCCAAAGCTTGGCAATTGGCTTCAGCCAACAGCTTGGCTAAACCTTGACCTTTGATCAATTTAGTAGGCTTTATTTCCAGGTCAAATTCCAGAATCTTGGCTATCCACTTACTCCTTCTCTCGTCTATGTCAGGTTGAATAAGAATGTCCTTAATAGCAGTTGAGGGGACATAAGTGATGAATTTTTACTGCGGGACATAGATTCTAAATGCCTTGAGAGCCTTTACCAGGGCATAGGCCTGCTTCTCCATAGTGTCATACCTGACTTCGGCATCCCTCAATGCTCAGCTAAAATAGGCAACAGGCTGCTCTAGCCCTATCTCGTTTGTTTGTAATAAAACAACAACCACTGTGTCAAGTGAGGCAAAGGAGAAAATAAGGAAATCCTTTGAGTAGTCAAGACTAATAAGCACAGGGGCTTCAGTCAGGGCCTTCTTTGTTTGATCAAAGGAATGTCGCGATTCAGAAGTCCACCTCACTTCATTTCCTTTCCTTAACATGGTTGTTATAAGTTTTACCTCCTCAGCAAAGTTAGGCACAAACCTCCTCAGAAAATGAATCTTACCAAGGAAAGATTGGACCTCCTTCTTGGACCTTGGGATTGATAAGGCTTGTATTGCCTCAACTCTACTAGGGTCAATCCCAACTCNCCTAAGATGACAACGGTGTTCTTTATCAGATTTTGAAAATACTGTGATGTCATCCAGATAGATGACCACAAATTTATCCTTTTCCCCAATGAAATCTATGTCCATGGCACATTGAAATGTTTCCCCTGAATTCATCAATCCAAAAGGCATATTGGCATACATGAATGTGCCCCACAAAGTGGTAAATGTCGTCTTTTCCCTGTCCTCAGGAAGAATAGAGACTTGATTGTAGCCAGAGAAACCGTTGATCATGGACATCTTGGATGCTCCTGTTACCCTCTGCAGTATATGTTCCATCTTTGGTAAGGGGTAGTTATCCTTCCGTGAGCTATTGTTCAGGTTTCTGAAGTCTACATAGAGTCTGATTTATCCATTATTTTTCCTTACTGATACCAAGTTGGCCACCCACTCTGAATATCTCAGTGGTACAATGATCTGAGCTTGAAGCATATTCTTCACTTCCCTCTCCATGATAGGCAGCAGCATAGGATTGATCTGTCCCAGCTTCTGCCTAAATGGCTTTGCCTCCCCCTTCAACGGGATTCTATGCTCGATGATAGAAGTGTCATATGTTTTGAGGTCTTCATAGATCTAGGCAAACACATCAGCAAACTACCTCAAAAGTCCAGCGTATTCATACCTCTACTCCTTTGTCAGAATTCTTAACAATTTGACAAACTTGGTCTCACTCTCAGTGCCAATGTTGCACTGAATAGTATCAACAGCATCCTCCGAGATTTCCCCTTTTAATGACACATCATTTCTATCAAAAATTCTTTCCAAAGGAACCATTCCCCTTGGAATATGGTTGTTGGGGAGCTGCACAATGTTACGCTCTGCTATTTTTCTCAGAAACTTACCCCCATCAAGCTCTTCTTCAGAGACAGAATCTTGGTCGATATGCAGCTCTAAAAATTCTTCGACAGCCTCCAAGAATTTCTTGATCTCAAGATCATCCTTGAATACCTTCCAATGCTTGACGTTGTCAGGTATGGAGGGCTTGTATTTTACTTCCACATCATATATGAATTTGGGAGGCAAGGGTACTTTAAAATTTCTTGCTGATGTAGCTAAGGAATCTGCCACTGTGTTCTTTTCTCTTGGGACAAAAGAAATGTTGAATGCTAAGAAAAAACTGGCAATTAAGTCCCATACCTCATTTTTGTAGCTTCTGAGTCGAGGATGCTTGGCCTGATAAGCGTTTATAATCTGCTAGACCACCAACTCTGCATCTCCGAACACTGCTACTTCCTAAATTCTCATTTCCCTTGCAGCTCTTAACCCCAGGACAAGAGCTTCATACTCTACCAAATTGTTGGTAGCTTCAAATTCTAGTTTGTATGACAGAGATATGGTTTCATGAGCAAGTGACACAAAAAACACCCCAGCTCCAGCGCCTTCCCTGGAACAGGCCCCATCAAAGAACATTTTCCAGACAGGGGTGATGGAGGGAGGACATTCATGGGAAGTGGTGGGCGGATTTCTGAGTTTTAGAAGAGGCTCAGGAGAATTAGTGAGTTGTAGTACACTGGAACCTAAATCAATGTCCAAGGAAAAAATGAGATGGTTGGTAGGGTTGGCCTCATCACTGATTATATAGGCCAGTTGGGCTTCCTTGTATAGCCTCCTATGTTCTCCTCCAAACACTGGGATAGTAGCATAGGTGAGGTCCATCTGCAAAGTTCCCCCCAATCTTTTTATCTAAGATCTGGATAACAACATACTGAACCTGGGGGGGGGACATCAGCCACTATAATATCCATGACCAAATTTTCATGGGCAACTGAAACAAGGTCACGACCAGGTCTTTGATAACCCCTAGACATTGACCTTTTCTGGAGTCAAAGGAATAGAGGTCATGATAGGCTCGGGTGACTTCTAGCCCTAAATCTTCCATGACAGTTTTGGGCATGAGGTTGTGAGAAGCCCCCGAATCCATCAAGAAATTGTGCAGTACCTTGTCATGTATGTTCAAGGAAGTGTAGAAGGGAGGGGATGAGTCATTCATGTCTTATACCAAAGGACCTAAAATAACTGAAGGCTTTTCATCTTGTAAATTGATGGATTCTGTGGGAAGGCATGAGACCTAAGACTGTAAAATCTCAGAGAAAAATTTCTTGAACCCTTCATGTTTAATCAATTCGGTTAGGGGCACAGGGATTCTGATCTTTTGAATTTCATGCTCGAAATTAAAAGAAGATGTAAGCTTCGGGATTTCTCTTATTTCGGGAACATGACTCTGGACTATGGGAGAGAGGGGTCGGGGATTCTTACCTTTGTGACTGTTTGTTGCTTCATTAGCAGGTCTCTCTGTTCTAGTGAACTGCTCAGGGACATCAAGTGCTACTGTCTTTTTCTTAGACCTCAGATCATACCTGCCTTGGCTGCCACTAGTCTTGTCTCCCTTGCTCAGTTCATTTAGCTGACTGTCCATGAGAGACTCCTCGTATGATTATTGAGTGAGATGAGGAAAAGGAGGAGTGTCTCTGAAGCAAAGGATTTTAGGATCTAGCTCATCTGTTTCCCCTTCTTCCCCCTTGGCCACAAAATTGTTTTGAAAAGGGGCTTGAATTTTCTGGTCTTCTCTGTCTCTTCCCCTCTCTCTTGGCACAGTCGAGGAAGTAATATTGTTTGTCCTCCTGAAACCTCCTTTGTTTTCAATGTTTTGGGGGCCCTTGTATGCTTTCCTCCCCACCACCTTCATTCTCTCCATCTCTGCAGATAGAGACTTCACCATCTTAGTTAGTTCATCCATTTGAGGGTGGGGCACCGATGGGCCAGAAGTTGAGGTTTCCGATCTTCCCTTTCTTCTGTCTGCGTCGGCCTTGTTCCTTAGTCTATCAACTGCTAATACATTAGATTCCACTTCTATGGCCGCATATTTCATTTGATATAAGGAGGTGGCTCTTCTTTCTCTCAATAAAAGACAGAAATCGGGGCCAAACGCACTAGCATAAGAAATCTTGGCCGAGGCTTCTGAGGGTTTTATTTCGACAGGGATTTTATTATACATCTTATTGAATCTTTTGGAGAAGTTAGAGATAGACTCCCCATCCATATTACTCAAAGACCTGAACTCTGTCATGTAATACATGAAATCCTTCCTATCTCCCCACTACCTCAGGAAAGTACTATTCAGGGCTTCGATCCCAACAATAGATCCAGGGGCCAATCCTCTAAACCACTTTCTCACCTCACCATCTAGGCTCTGGATGAAGACTCTCATCCAGACATATTCATTTTCAATGTTCAGGTTGTCTGCATAACTATAGAAAGCATCCAGGTGCTCTTTCGCAGTTACGTCGCCCTCTCCAGTGAACTTGGGCATATACTTCAAGTAATCTCCAGCAGGGAGAGGAT
>JASDQU010363254.1:0-11683 GCA_032191745.1 Picea mariana
CCAAGACCTTTACTCCTTTGACTCCAAAAAAGTCAAATGTTTGGGATTAATAAAATATCTGGTGGTTTCTTTGGCACCGTTTCCCATGAAGAGTGTAGTGATGGACATCGTTGTGGCTGACATTCCCCCCAAGTTTGGTATGCTTTTGTCCAGGACATGGGCCAAGAAGGTTGGGGGATCGTTACAAATGGACCTCACATATGCCACCATTCCCGTTTTTGAGGGAGAACACATGAGGCTATACAAGGAGGTCAAGTTGGAATATATCATCAATGACCATCAAAATTTAAGCAATTATCCATTTTATGCCGTTGAGGATGAGATCATGTCATTTGTTTTTCATTTAAATAATGAGGACCAGAAATTACAGTCAACAAATGCAAAAATCAGTCACTGACAGATCAACATAACAAAGTGTGGAGGACGTATTTCGATGGCTCTTCATCATAGGAAGGTTCTGGGGCTAGTATAGTCCGCATTTCCCCTGCACAAGAGGTTATAACACTCTCTTATAAGATGGAATTTGAGACTACTAACAATATAGTTGAGTATGAATCTTTGGTGCTTGGATTGAGGGCTTCCGAAGACATGGCCATTAACAGTTTGGCATTTTTTGGTGATTCTGAGTTAATCATCAATCAAGTAAAAAACATATATCAAGCTAAGCAACCAAGACTCAAGAAATACATGAATGAGGTGTGGGACCTGGTTGACAACTTCTTTCTTGAATTTAATATCTCCTTCATTCCTAGAGAGGCAAATCAAAAGGCAAATTCTTTGGCATTGGCTGCCAGTACCTTCAGACCTTCCATTGGTCCAAATATCAAGTATTAGGTGGAAGTCAGACATAGGACAACCATACCAGACAACATAAAGCATTGGCAAGTATTTAGCGATGACTTGGAGATACAAATATTTCTGCAAACCATTGAGGAATTCTCCAGTATCTCAATAAATCAAGAGGGTGAAGATGATGAATTAGAAAATCAACAAACATCTCAGTTGTTGAACAAAGTAGTTGGACACAACATTGTGGAACTTAAAACAAACCACATCCCTAGGGGTCTAGTGCCACTTGAAAGGTTATTTGACAATTATGATGTCTCCAAGGAAGCCGCCATAAAAAATCAAGAAGAGGAAGTGATGGACTGCAACATTGGGACTGCCGAAAATCCCAAAATAGTCAAATTGTCCAAGGCACTACCTCCAAAACAAAAAGACAGGTATGTTAGCCCAATGAAAAATTTTGCTGATATTTTTGCATGGTCATATGAATATTTGAAGACATTTGACACTGACATCATCCAACACAAGATCCCTCTGAAGGCTAGTTTTAAGCCATTCAGACATAAGATCACACAATTTAATCCAATGCTGATGTCCATAATTAAAAAAGCGCTGAAATGAATGCTTGATGCAAAAATTATTGTGCCCTTGAGGTACTCGGATTGGGTGGACAACTTGGTGCCTGTGAGGAAAAAGAGTGGGGAAATACGCTTGTGTGTGGATTTACAAATTCTCAACAAGTGTTCCCTAAAACATAACTACCCCCTGTCCAACATGGACCATATTTTGCAAAGGTTAGTAGGTGCCCACAAGATTTCTTTGTTGGATGGGTACTCTGGTTATAACCATATAGCAATATGTGAAGAAGACAAAGAAAAAACAACATTCACCACACCATGGGGGACATTTATTTATGACAAAATTCCCTTTGGGCTGATGAACGCAGGGGCCACCTTTCAGAGGGATATGGATGTAGCTTTCGTGGGGGAGAAATACAAATTTATGGTTATATATTTGGATGACATCACCATTTTCTCCAAATCAAATGATGAGTATTTACAACACCTTGAGCAAATTTTTAGAAAATGAAGAAGGTATGAGATTTCTTTGAATCCCAGGAAGTCCTACTTTTCTATGCCAGAAGGTAAACTCCTAGGTCACATCATATCAGTAGGAGATATAAAAATAGACCCTAAGAGAGTGGAGGCCATTCAGGAAATTGAAATCCCCAGAAATAAGAAATCTATTCAGTCTTTTATAGGTAGAATAAATTTTTTAAGGTTCTTTTTGCCAAACTTTGTTGAAATCATAAGGCCTATCACCAACATGATGAAGATAGATGTTGTTATCAAGTGGTCACAGGAGGAAAAATCAACATTCCAAAGGATCAAACAAGTATTGGTCATCCCTGACTATGCCAAAGAATTATTTATCTTCTCTTTCACTTTTGAGGAAACCATTGTTGTTGTGCTACTGCAAAAGAATGAAGAAGGGCATGAAAAACCCATATCCTTTTTTAGAAAATCCCTCTGAGATGTTGAGCTGAAGTATGACATATTAGAAAAGCAGGAATATGCATTGGTCAAAGCTTTAAAGGCCTTCAGGGTGTATGTGTTACAGTCTAGCATAACAACCTATGTTCCTAGCAACAATGTCAAAGAGATTCTGGTCTAGCCAGATAGTGAAGGTAAGAGAGGGAAATGGATTGTCAAATTGTTGGAATATGACCTGCACATAAATCCCACCAAGCTGATCAAGGGGCAGGGACTTGCCAAGTTGTTATCAGAATCAAACTGTAAGGTGTTGGAATTGCATCAGAACTTCACCTAATCTGATGCACCCATGACACAGTATGGACAAGGCAGCATGCATGTATCTAAAAATTACTCCTCTTCTCCTTGGTACATAGGTGTTATTTACTTTTTGCAGCACCTAGAATGTCCACTAGATTTGAAAAATACGAGGGCCAGGTCTCTCAAATTAAAAGCTATCAAATTCTGCATTTTAAATCAGACCCTGTATTGGAGGGATCCTGCTAGCATCCTATTAAAATGTCTCGATGAAAATGAAGCTAAAGAAGTCATAACAGATATGCACAGGGGAGTTTGTGGGGGTCACCAGCATTGGAAAGCTACAACCCTCAAGATCCTAAGGGTAGGGTACTACTGGCCCACCCTTTTCTCTGATGTATTCACCACAGTAAGGGCATGCAATGAATGTCAAAAGTTTGCAGACAAAAAAAAATTACTCTCACTACGCTGAAACCTATCACTACTAGTGGCCCCTTTCAACAATGGGGATTAGATTTCATAGGTGAGATAAATCCACCCTCTAGTGGGCAATACAAATGGATTCTCACTGCTACTGACTACTTTACCAATTGTATCGAGGTTGTAATACCCCAAGGACGTGCCCCAATTTTATTATGAATTGTAATTATGTTTTATAGGCTGGTGAGCCAAGTGTATATAAGCTGGTGGGATTATGTGTTTATTAGGCTAGAGAGCCTAAGTGTTAAAGGCTAAGAGCCTGATTTTGTATATGTAATCATGCAGATTATTAATAAAATATAAACATCGCTACGTGTAGACCGACCACGAAGAAAGATTGATGGGGGACTAAGCTTCCACAAGGCTGCGTAAGGGAGAGGGGGCTGAAAGTTTGGGAGAGGGGCTAAGCTTAAGATCTTAAGTCCTTAAGAATAATATTTTATTATTATTCCAAATCTATGTGAAATTTATGTTTTATCCTAAGTCTTTGGAAGGACACGTGACTTCCAAATGAGGGGGAGCGTGCTTCATGGGTGACATGTGTCAACCCAGGCACATGCAATTTAATCCAGGAAATGAGCTGTGTTGGGGGTTCATCCTGCCATTCTCCCATCCTCCGTCTAGGTTCACTGTTGGTCCTCCACCTGAAACCATTTTGCCTCTGCGTTGGATTTTTGCATACCCTCAAGCACCCGAAAACCAGTGGTAACTTGTGAACTGAGCCGTGTCTCCTATGTTGATTGCTGAGAAGCCCGACGCATCCTGGAATTGCTGACCCTTGCTATGTATTAGCATCTGACTGTTACCGTTTTGGGAGTCCATACCCGTTTTCCCAGTAGGCTGTTGTGGCCACGTAGATCCTTGACTGAGTGTGGCTTGCTGCTGTTGTACGTTCGTTGTTGAGCCTTGTTGTTTTGTCCTCACTGTGCTGGAATTGGTTGAAGAAGCAGGTTGTCAGGCATGTGAACAACACTCTCCCGAGGTGAGAGAGGTGGTTGTGGTCGAAGAGGCAAGTTGTCAGGCCTGTGAGCAACTCTCTCCAGGTGAGAGAGTGTGCTGAGGAAGTGAGATATCATGGAAGGGGTCCTGTAGCTGCTACAGAGCTCTGAGAATTCCGATCCGACCTATTGCTGAAGCCCAAGGCAAGGGAGGTGAAGTAGTCGATGGAATGCAGGACAGTGAAGGTGTATACTCTTGGAGTGGGACATGCATGTGGGGAATGAGAGTCTATGAGCAGTGGGTGTAAGTGACTCCTGGGAGAGAATCCTTCCTCTGTAACTGTGTGACTTCCATATTGACCTTGCATAGGCTAGGAATTCCTGGCCCGGTGGAGCTTAGTCCCAGCTCGGGGGTGACCTACTGTTGAGAGTGATGAGCAACGCGGTCTAAGGATGGGATGTTTGTGGAAGGTCTGCACATAGTTGGTGGTGTTACTCAAGTTGAAAAGATAAGTATCATTCTGTGCTTAATTTACATGTTATGCATGTCTGTGATGCTTGAATGATTATCATATATCCCATTGTGTATAAGAATTACTATTAATTCCATTGATTTTGTATGTTAGTAGTAATTCTGTGTTTACTCTGTGTTAAGTGATTTAAATTCCTTAAATGCATATTATATAAGTGTATATTCCGCAGTGGTAGCAATACCAGGTCTCTATGTTGGTCGGGGAGGTTACAATTTGGTATCAGAGTTAAGTGTGAACTCCGAGTAGTGGCATTACCTGACATGTTGGTGGTTGGGGATGTTATAGAAGTTGTGCCCACCAGGAATGCTACTGACAAGGTGATTATGAACTTTTTGGAAACCAATATATTTTCTAGGTTCGACTGCCCTAGAAAGCTTATAACAGACAATGCCCAGACATTCAAGTCCAAAGCCATGATTGACTTCTGTGGTAGCCATAACACATTCCATGCCCTACTAACCTCAGGGGAATGGGTTGGTCGAGTCATCAAACAAGACTCTCATCAGGATCATCAAGAAATTGTTGATTGAAAACAAGAAATCCTCGGACTCTAAACTTAAGTATGCCTTGTGGGCTGATAGGATCAACACCAAGAGATCCTTGGGAACCTCACCATTTCATCTAGTCTACGGGATAGATGTTGTCTTCCCTACTCAACTCGATTTTCCAGTTCTAAAATTCCTATAGGAAGAAATTGAGGAGCCAAATGACATCCAGAGAAGAATCTTTCAGATTATAGAGGTTCAACAAAAGAGAGAAGCACTTAATTAGATAACTGAGGCATACCAAAGCAAGATCAAATTAGCTTTTGACAAGAAAATCAAGAAAAAGATCTTTTAAGAAGGCGACCTGGTCTTGAGGTGGGATGCCAGAAGGGAAGAAAATCCTAAGCATGGTAAGTTCGATGACCTTTGGTTTGGTCCTTTTAAGGTGGTTGAGGTTCTGGACAATAATACATTTGTTTTACACAATCTAGATGATACTGAGATTTTTGGAGGCCCAGTAAATGTGCGCTTCCTGAAACACTATTTTTCTTGAAAGACTGAGGGAAGGTCCCTCTTGTACCATAGATGCTTTCCTTTTTCGTTTGCATTTTATTAGTTAATTTGTGTGTGAATAAATATTCCATAGCCCAACTAAGGCACTGGGGTTAGCTTCAATTTTAAATTATAGAGATGTATGGCTGAGGGACAATGACAGATATACATGTCTGATAGATAGAAACAAAGTTTAGTCAAGAGAAGTGGGAGAGAGGTTTCGATAGGTAAGGCACTTGATCTATTGTTCTTAGCACCTCACAGGGAAGTACTATCCCCGATTGGAGTCAATGTTGTAACCTAAATCTGCACCCCTGCCCTTTCCCTCCTTTACCCTATACATCCATCAAAGGTCTGATTTTTGTTTTGTGTTTGCTAAGTTTATTCTCCATGAATAAATGACTCAGTGTCAATGACCCCTACCAGTATTTACTTGCTTAGCATCATTGTATTGCTTTATTGAAAGGTGATTACATGTTTTGGTTTGAGTTTGAAACATATTTAAACATGTTTACCATTGATTGAGTGTGCAGTAGGTCGACCAAGTCCTCTATATGCACATGAAACATCCAAAAAGAAAGACAGAACAACCCAGAGCAGTGGATTTTGGGCTTAGGTTGTGAGTAACAGACAGATTAAATTTTTTTGATGGTCGAGATCTGAAAGTCAATTAAGATCAACGAATCTTGTGCATTCGAAGTTTCAAAACCATGAAAGGTTTTAACCACAAAGAAATATGAAGTTTCACTCCAGGACTTTGGCATCCAGGCATCCAAGCTTGTTATTTTTTCAATCCTAAAAATCCTTGAACGTCGAATTGTCGAAGTGGATACCATGTCACTCTGGGAGATTGTCACTCCGAGAGATTTTAATCTAGAGAAAGCACAGTTTCTCGAAGTGCTGGAGCCCCGAAGTCCTGAAGTATCGGAGCCCCTGAAGTCTCGAAATATTAAATGATTAAAGTATCTTAATCTCTGGTGAATTTTCCTAGTGATAAGCATTGGTTAATGAATTTGCGAGTTCGGTCATTCGAGAGATATTTATACTCTTCATTCAAAAGATTTCGAATGCCAAATTGTCGAAGTGACTTATCCTCATTAATTTCCTGCATTAAAGTATACTTTAAATGAGGCCAAACGAAGAAAATGCCATTTTACAGGTGATCCACGAACTACCTCAGGTATCTTTGTATATCTATATCCATTCCGCACATGTCTTCACATGGATAAATTGAGGCCATGCATGTCCTTGCATGACTATCTTGAGGCCATGCATGTCTTTGCATGGTTATCTGGAGGCCATGCATGTCTTTGCATTGTAATCTAATTCTAGTAAAAGAAGTAGGATTATAATTGATGAAGCCTATTTAATGTCTTGAGATACTCCATTGTAAGAAGCCTCAAGTAGCCTGAAGTGGCCAGTGATGGCCTAGCTTGGCAAGTTTGGACAAGGTTAATAGATATCTATGGAGGTGTTGGTTTTCTTGGTTCAAAGTTTCTAGGATAAATATTGGCTTGATGTGCATGCTTTCTTGTTGTGTTATTTCTCTCTCAGGTTTTTGACAGTCTCAATCTTGGTATGTAGACATCTAGACTCTTATTCTTTTCCCAAGTTAAAGAGACTACTCCAACGATATTCTTTCTTGCACTGGACAACATCAATACTCCACAAACCCTCAAGATAGAAGGATATATCAAAAATGAAAAAGGTAACAATGTTGATTTATTATGGTAGTACCCATAATTTCATAAATTACAAATTAGGTAAACAACTCAATTGCTTTGTATTTCTAGCACCATAGTTCCAAGTAATGATTGCAGATGGAGGTACCATAAATTGTTTACGGAAGTGCCATAGTATTAAGCTCAATATGGGGGAGTATTTATTGGATAGTCCCATGATTTCCATCCAAATGGGTGGTGTTGATGTTGTAGTAGGGGTCTAATGGTTACAATCATTGGGAACAATGACCCTTAATTTTTAATATCTTTTCATCATATTTTCCTCAGAAGGAAAGGAAATTGAGCTTAGAGGTATCCAAGTGAAACCCTATAAAGTGATAAGCTCTAACAACATGACAAAATTACTCAAAAAGGGACACTATGGTGTAATTGCACAATTGTGCTCACTAGATGTTCAAACATCTATATCCTCTGCGCCAATGGATCTCTAAATAATTATCAAAAATCATTCCAAGGTATTTGGAGAGATGCCAAAGGTATTCAGAGAGATGGCCTGACATCATTCAACCTAGCCAAAGTGTTTTCTCTTCACCAGTAGTGATGGTTACAAAAAAGGATGGTTCATGGTAGATGTGTCCAAATTATAGACAACTCAACAAAATGACCATCAAAGACAAGTTTCTTATTCCCGTCATTGATGAATTACTAGAGGAATTGCATGGAACAATTGTCTTTATTAAGTTGGATCTTCGTTTGAGATAATCAAATTAGAATAAGGTAGGAAGACATTCCTAAAATAGTCTTTAGAACACGTGAAGGTCATTATGAGTTTTTGGTTATGCCAATTGGACTTACTAATGCACCTTAAACATTTCAAAGCTTGATGAATTCTATTTTCAAACCCTTCTTTAGAAAATTTGTGTTAGTATTTTTTTATGACATACTAATCTATAGAACTCTTGAGAAGAGCATGTACAAGATGTTGACAGAGTATTTCAACTATTGGAAGAGCAACAACCTTATGCATAGCCTTCCAATTGTGCCTTAGGGGTTCAAGAAGTGGAATATTTGGGTCATATTGTATCTCATGAAGGTGTAAAAATGGACCTTAACAAAATTAAAGCTATGAGGGAATGGCCAATTCCCCAAAACTTGAAGAAACTTAAAGGATCCTTAAGATTGACAAGCTATTACCGCAAGTTTGTCAAGAACTATGGTCAAATAATGTCACCTCTAACAACAATATTAAAGAATGAAGCATTTTCTTGGACTAAGAATCAACCAAAGATTTTGAAAAACTTAAGGAGGCTATGTGTATGACTCTTGTCCTGGCCACACCTGACTTCCCAAAAACCTTTATTGTGGATTGTGATGCCTAAGGCCATGGCATTGGTGCAGTTTTAATGCAAGAAGGAAGGACCCTTTCCTCCGAAAGTAGCCAACTTAAAGGAAAAAACTTACGCAAACCCATTTATGAAAAAGAAATGTTGGTCATACTACATGTAGTTAAGAAATGATGCCCTTACCTAATAGGAAGACACTTCAAGGTAAAAACAGATCATAATAGTTTGAAGTACTTCTTAGAGCAACGATTATCTTCAAAAGAGCAACAAAAATGGGTTACGAAGATGCTAGGTTATGACTCTGAAATTATATACAAAAAATGAAAACATAATATTGTGGTAGATGCACTTTCAAGGAAAGAAGAAGAAACAAAGGGTTCAATGTGTGCTATTTCTATTGTGCAATCCAATTGGGTGGAACAAGCAAGGATAGAATGGAAGCAAGATCAAGAGGTATGCAAGATCATTCAACAACTACAAGACGACCCTATTTCATTAGATAAATTTGTGTGGAAGAATGATTTTCTATGGTATCATGATTGCCTATATTTATGTAAGCATTTTCAACTCAAATAGAAGGTCCTTTTGGAATTGCACACTTCTCCTATAGGAGGACATTCAAATTTCTTGAAAACTTACTAGATGTTTCTGGGGGGAAGGTCTTAAAGATGATGTTCAAAAGTTTTTCGCTGAATGTGTGGTCTGCCAACAGAATAAGGGAGAGACAATCAATATGTTAGGTCTCCTACAACTATTAGCTATACCAAGTCAATGTTGGGATGAAGTTTCAATGGATTTTATTATAGGTTTACCCAAATGTAAAGGAAAGATAGTCATCATGGTAGTAGTGGATCAACTAACAAAATATGCCTATTTTTTCTCTCTTTCTCATTCGTTTAAATAAAATAAAATAGCTATAGCATTCATGGAAACAATTCAAAAGCGACATGGAGTCCCCAAGATTATTGTAAATGACAAAGATCCATTTTTCACTGGAATTTTTTGGACCAAATTATTTTCTTGTTTGGGTACTCAATTGGCTCATAGCTCATCTTACCATTCTCAATTTGATGGGAAAACTGAGATTGTGAATACATGTCTTGAAAGATATCTTTGTTTCTTTACATCTGATAAACATACAAAATGGGTAAAGTGGTTGTCCTTGGCAAAATGATGGTACAACACATCCTTCCATACTTCATAAAAAATGTCCCCATTTATGGTACTTTATGCATATCATTTTCCATCCATCACATTTTTCTTGAAAGAGACTACAAAGGTTCAAACAGTGGAGGACCAAACAGGGCACCAACGAGAGGTTCTCAAACAATTGAAGGACAACTTGGTTATGACACAAAATAGGATGGAACAACAAGCATATCAACATCACAGTGAAAGGGAATTTGAAGTCGTGTATTTTTAAGGCTACAACCATATAAATAGATGTCCCTCAAGCAACAAAAGGACAATAAATTAGCACCCAAATATTATGGCCCCTATAAGGTGTTGCAGAGGATTGGAAGTATGATTTACAAATTGGAGTTGCCTCCATATTCACGTGTACATCCAATCTTCCATGTTTCTTTTTTAAAGAAGGTAATCAGTGACAAGATCCCAATCCAAACTATTTTACCATAGATTAATGAAGAGGGGAGAATCATAGTAGAACTAGAAAAAATCTTTGAAACAAGGATTAAGTAGAAACAAAATCGAGCAATTATTGAGTACCTTGTCAAATGGAAGAACCTACCAGTGGAAGAGGCAATGTGAGAAGATGAGTTCTTCCTGCAGAAACACCCATGGTTAGTCAAGTGTCGAGGACAACACTTATTTGAAGGGAAGGGGCATGTTAAGCCCTAGACAAAGCCCTATGTTAATCATAAAACCCTTTATTAAGACCTGTTTATTGAGTTATTACAATTCTATTTTTGTATTAGTAAGTCGGCTAGAACCTTTATTGTACCTGTTATCGCTCAAACTTGCACTTGTAGAGCCAAATTCCCAATGCTCAACTGCAATCTTGCAAAACTGAGAGAGAAAAGCCACTGCCACCTCACCAATCTCTCTTTCGCTTCAAGCCAACTAGTTATAGGTCACAATTGTTGTAGGTTGAGAGTAAGCGAAAAATAAAGTTTCAACAAACTTTTCTAGATAAATTTTAGAGTATGAAAGTAGGTAATTGGAGATCCGGGACTAGTGTCTTTTCATTGGGCAATGGGGTCATAAAGGGAGCTGAGAGTGACAAGACTAAGGTTTAAACTTTCCAGGGGTGTAAACCCTCTTACTCCCTGGAACAAAACTCTAGCCAAGGAAATACCTCAAGGGAGTAGACCCTCCTAGTTCTTGAGGCGTGCCCTAAGTATTCCAACAAGATGAGAAAGACAATATGGAGGAGGGTGTAAACATTCTTACTCCTCTAAGGGTTTAACAAGATTTTGAGTTCAACCAAACAAGATGCCAAGATACCATAAGAAGCACTTAGAATTGCAGAAATGTACCCAAAATGCATGAAGAAACCCCTAACATTCCAAAATTATCCATCAACATCCCATTAAAACACCTTCAACATAATATTGCATGAGAGAAAACAACTCCAAATTAGATTTCCTTATTACTCCATGCCCAAACACCAATCTAAGACAAAGTTCCAAGAAAATTTCAGAATTTTCAGACCTTCTAAGGGAAAAACCCCTCAAGAAGTGATGATGAAAATGAGTGAAGTGCCTCTCTATTTATAGGGGAAAGAATCAACTTCCTCTTACAATAAAATAATAAATTTTCAAGCTAAATTTCTACTAATCTTGCTTATGGACGCCCATTGGGATAGAGGTTTCCACCTTGGTGGGCCTCGTAATGTCTCGACTCTTGCTAAGTCATAAGTTTCCTGCTAGGAGTTGGCTTGGGGCTGTTGGCACTAGCCTAGAAGTTATAGTGGCAGCCAGCCTAATTTAAACCTAGGCCTAGCCTAGGTAATCCTGATTTAGTTACCGATTCCTCTAGATTAAAAAAAAAAGAAGATTTGAGAACATGGATACGTGGGGGGTGCTCCAAAGTCACCTTGCTTCAAAAGACTGGTCAGAGGCTGCCGCAAAAC
>JASDQU010363257.1:0-11700 GCA_032191745.1 Picea mariana
CACTGACACAAGAATTCGCCAGTTGAGGAATAGATCCATTTCAGAGTATCTCATTAAATGGAGGAAACTACCAGCTGAAGATTCCACTTGGGAAGATGAATCTTTTATACAGAAGCATCCAGAGTTACTCAAGCATTGCAGACAACACTTGTCTCAAGGGGATGGGCATGTTAAGCCCTAATATTGGCTCATTACCCCTTAATTAGGGCATATTATATTAGTAATGTTATTTTATTTATGTTGGCTTTAAGCCATTAGTTGTAACTATACCTCCTAGTCTCCTATATATACCAAGGAGACATTTTCATTTTGAATCATCTTGTACTTGAAAATTTAAGTGGGGTAAAAGGAGGTTGCCCCCTTAAAGAGCCTTATTATTTGAAATTATCTCTTTTTCAAGTCGTTGAGTACTTTTCCTGAGGTTTTTCTATGCTATATTGATGTTTGGTTCTTAACAGTCACATGAGTTCATCTCCCAAGGTCATATCAAGAGAGGAGATAGCACGTCACTAGGCTCCACTTTGAAGTTCAGGAGATCGGGAGTTAGGAGAGTTGGGATGACTCATGACAGATGACCTAATATGTGAAGTCCCGAAGTGATTGGCCCCTGGTCACCTCCGGTGGTCACGTGAAAGGAAGGGGCTCAACAAGAAAATCTAGCACCCACTGTGATGTTTTCTAAGAAGATAAAAGGCACTAAAGGGATAAGTGCATGAAGGTTCTCTATGTAACTCTCGAGACAAACTGATTGTAACTGCAGAAAATGACTGATTTCATTTGCCAGATAATTTGAAGAATATCAGGGTGCTCTCCAGAGGAGCTAAAGAGTCTCGAGGTAACTGCCATTGGAATGAAGACTCATCATAGAGATAATTTACATATGGAAAGGGTCGAATTTTGTAACTACAACAAAGAGTATAAGCTTGACTGTGATAGTGAAGAAAAAGAGTCGCTCTGTCAGAGAAGGAAAAGAATCTCAGGATAAGCCACTGATGATGAATAGACTCAACATAAATGCCAAAGAAGATGATGATTTGTGTGGATGATCTGGAGGTGGAATCGGTGTGTGAATGTCATGTAGAACAGAGAAGTGAGGCATGGCTCTTGATAGTTTCTTCATGTGGGAAGAAGCTGGTTGTGCAGAGGACCAAAATAGTATATAAGAGGTGCAATGCATAGAATGAAGCTATTGTTTCTATTGAGAGTTATTCATGCTGGTAGAAGAATGTTATGTGCAAGAGACGAAGCACATAGAAGAGGCATAGAACATAGAATGGAAATGTTTCATAGAGCATAAAACACAAAAGAACATAAAGTGCAAGGGGATGTGAGCAGAGAGACATTGATGCAGGCAGAGCAGAGCAGTGTAGAAGAATAGTGATGAGACTGATAAGCCATAGATAAATGTTGTATCACTATGATAAAATTATGAAATAAAAATATTTATATTTCAGGGTGGTAGGTAGGTGCTAGGGAGGACTTTTATCCTTAGAGTTTCAAGTGGGTGCTTGAACATAGAGAGTTGTAGCTTCTATCTCGTTGCATCTAGAAAAACCAAGGTGGCAGGGTGGTGCAAGGGAGAACTATTGTTCTCTGTTATACAGGTTGGTGCCTATGTAATTGGAAGTTGGTACTTCCATTTAGTTGGTGCTGGAACACTCAGGGAGTTGGTGCTTCCTTCTAATGGGTGCTAGAGAAACCAGGGAGTTGGTTCTTCCTTTTAGTGGGTGCTAGAGAAACCAGAGAGTTGGTGCTCTCAACAAGTTGCTACTTGTAAAACAGAGTTGGTAGACTCAAAGCAAGTTGGTGATCCTAAGAATGATAATGTACAGAAAATAAAGATTACTTATCATATCAATAAGAAGAGGTTTTTCCCTTTATAGGTTTCCTCAGGAAATATCTGTCTCTGTATATTTCATGTGTGTGATTGATGTTGAATATTCTATTTCTTACCTCCCTGCATTATTCTGATCATCATTGAGTGTTCTATAAATATTTTAAAATGGGCATAATTTTTTAAGAACAGTAACAATGGATTCACCCCCCCTCTCAGTTGTCCAACAATTGGTATCAGAGCCTGTTCCTTTTATTTAAAGGTAGATCAGTAAGCTTAAACATGACAATTCAGGAAGGAAATTAAACCAATAAGGCCCCCTTATTGAATGGAACAAACTTTGGCTTCTGGAAGGTTAGGATCAGAACCTACATAATAGATTTAGGTGTAGATGTATGGGATGGGGTAGAGACTAGTTATGTAAAGCCATTTGTACTAGCTAATAAGGATGACAAGCTAGAATCCAACTTTAATACTAAGGGTATGAATGTTATTCTGATTGGGCTTGCAGAAGAAGAATTTGTAAAAGTTATGCACTTAGAAACTACCAAAGCAATGTGGGACAAACTCATTAGTAGTTCTGAAGGTGAAGAGAACTACAAATCCAAAAGATTTGATAAAACAAAAAGTTTATGTGTAAACAATGATGACTCTTCAGAAGACACAGATAGTGACTCTAATTCCTATGAAGATAAGGTAAATGACTTTGTGCTTATGGCCAAAGAAGATTATGATAATAAAATCACAGGAAGTGATGTTGATGATGAAGAAGTTGTGGTTGACGTGGAAGGATATTTGATCAGTGATTTGGAAGAGATTGACAGACTCTGACTTAAGAAGAGAAAGAAAAAACAATTGCTAATACAATTCGAGAAAGGCAGTAAAAACCCCGATGAAGACTTTTCCCTGCTAAAAGTGGAATTCGAAGAGGCAAAGAAAATATAGTACATTCTGAAACAACAATTATCAGAGGAGAAGGCAATATGTGAAGCTCTGGAAGAAGAAGTAGTCAAAAATAGAAAAGAGTTGGAGAAGTTTAAAGCCTCGTATCACTAGAATCTGTCAAGTATCAAAGCCTCAGAAGGATTAGCCACCATTCTGAATCAACAAAGGAATCCAATGTTGAAAAATGGTTTGGGTTATGAAGAGGGATCAAGTAGTGGTCAGGCAAGCAACAAAGAATCCATCAAGTTTGTCAAATCTACAACCAATGACAACAACAAACCTGAAAAAACAAAGGATGATAATCAACCACCAAGGGGGAGTAAAGAAAAAGGTGCCAGAACTGAACCTATAGATCAAATAAATAATACACCCTCTGCTCAAGGATATCATCAACATGGAATAAATCGACCTTCTCAAAGAAGAAAACCATTTTCCAAGTACAAAGATTTTTTCTATGGATATTGTTTCTACTGTTCTAACTTTGGCCACAAAGTTGTAAATTGTCCATTAAGATTTAGACATGAGCAATCAAGAAACCCAAGGAATAAATATCTGCAACAACAAAAAATGAAACAGACAAGTAACAAACAACCACAGATTGCAAATTTTCAAATTAAGCTTAGAGACATGCAACTGAGGAGGTCAAGAAATAATAAACAGTCAATGCGTAGACAATGTTGCAACAATCACTTTGACCTATTGAACAATGAGATTGAATGATATAACTTTCATAACTTTGGTCACAAAGATTCAAACTCCCATATGAAGAATTACAAAGTAGATCCAAGGATAAATCTCTTTGCTAGAAATGCCAGGACATGTAAAAAGAAAGATAGTGAAAAATGTGGCATGGTACTTTCAAATAAAAAACATAATGAGTCCTGTAATATAGACAGTGGATGTTCCAAGAACATGAATGGAGACAAGGATAAGCTTTTGTCTACAAGTAAAAGAAAAACAGGAAATGTGACCCTTGAAAAAGATTGTAAGGTAAAAAATGTAAACTCAGGACAAGTGGTGGATAAAGGCATAAGGACAAATAATAATGTTGATATTGAACCCTCCCATGCAAGAAAAGAAGAAGTAGAAGAAGAATCATGTCATAAGATGGAAGAAGAAGTTGTGAATCTTAGGAATTACAACACCCAAATCAAGTTCTTGAATAATTCCATGATCCTGGATGAAATATTGGATAGTCAGAGATCACCAAATGACAAATCCAGTCTTGGATACAGCAAGGAAGAGATCAATACTCCTAAGAAACCCGATGCAAGTCCTTCATTTATAAAAGGGGAAAGAAGGTATGACTCAGGTTATTCACATTCATAGAATGAAAGAAATACTACAATATTTAAAAGATCAGATCAATGAAGACATACAAGCTACTCATAGACCTCAAAGTAAGTTTAGACGAGAGACACCTTCATGGATGAATTAAAGGAGGTATGAGAGTGTTTGTAATGGTTCTTGTTTTCTCTTATGATGGATATGATCATAAAAGACTTGGATTGTAGGAATCATGAAAATATATATGATCTACAATTGTGTAGTGTTCCAGTAGGACAACGACATCCACAACAACAACATTTTGATGTACAAAATGATATACATGACATCTTGTAGAGATAACAAGAGGAGTAACCTTGTCAGAAAGAGATAACCTTTGAAAAAAGGAGGAGTACAGTTAGAATCAGAGAGAGAAGAGTGACAGGGGGATGCATTCAGTTATGACAAGAAAAGTTTGATGAAGGAGTCCCAGTAAGAGAGGTAAGCAATATTGAGTCTACTAAAGAGGACACAGTTGAAGCTGAAGATGAACAGGTCCAAGAATTAGAAGGAGAAGACTCCAAGTTATATACAAATACTCTGCAAGACTCAAATAAGAGATTTCATCCTATCAAGGGGAATATGTGTTGGTTGAATATCTGATACCTATGCAAAGTACTACAAGAACTCAGGGGGAGCATGTTTTCTTTGACATTGATGTCAAAGGGGGAGAAAAGGAGTGGTTAGTCTGGATGTTATACTTGGAGGTCCAAGAAGAATAGCGTAGTTTGTCAGGGTTTCCATCAATACCAAAGGTGGATATTATTGGCATGTTTACAGGAAGAGTGTGCTTGTCATTGATGGAAAGAACAACATCATTGATGGAAAACAGGAAAAGCATAAGCTCAGGAAGAGAAAAGAACAATATGAAGAGATGAGAAAGATCAGAAGAGATAGCAGTTTCCATAAGTGCAGACGAGGTCTAAGTCATTAGGACTCGTAGAAGGATCAAAGGTCGAGGCCTTTGACACTTAGAAATTATTCCAAGTCCAGAGGAAGCGTAAGATGAGGAGGAGGAGCGACAGTGGTCATTGGATCAAACACTGTGAAGAATCTGGATTTCTAGATCAGAGTCTAGAAAGGAGGAATGAATGCACCGGAGAGGAACAGATCCCATCTGTTGGATATGAGTGCAAAGGACCGACGACCGTTAGATCTAGTGGAGTTGTGAGGAGGTTTCCATTTGGGGAATCTCACTTTGGAAGAATTGGAAACTTGAAAGTTGAATTTCCCGAAGCCCGAAATCCATAATGAATCTGGTTCATCGGATCTAAAGAAAATGCGATGATCGTTGGATCATTTTTGAGTGGAAGGATAGGATAAGAAAAAATGGAGATCTATTGGGTCTAATCCATAACAAAGCTGCATCATAGAATAGATCGAACCGTTGATCTAAGATCCTGATCGAATGAACAACAATCACTTCGGATATAAAGATGCAAGGAGGTTACACTCTGGAAAGTTTGAGATTTGAAATCCTCGGAATGTGAAGTTTCGTCATCCGCCAGATCAATTTCAAGTGGAAGGATAGGATAAGCTAGAAACACTGCATCACAGAAATATCGAGCCATCGATCTAATATCCTGATCGAACAAACAAAATTCACTTAGGATATAAAGATGCGAGGAGGTTATGCTCTGGAAAGTTTGAGATTTGAAAAACCCAAAGCCAGGAAGTCCAAAATGCTTAAGGACCATCTGATCTGGGGATTGGATGATGATCGTTAGATTAGGGAGATCTATGTCAGCAGATTACATCATAAAATATCGTCCTCAAGGACATGTGGCAGACCACGTCACCAAGGACGTGTGGCACAATTAGACAATGACAAGTGCCAAGTTGATTCGACACTTCGAGTACATGAAACATCATCAAGTAATGTAAGTAAGTGACGTCCTTCCAGGAGTTTCACCACCAATGTGAAGCACAAAGTTTTGAAGTCCCAAAGGCCAAAGTGTCGAAATGCCGAAGGGATGAAGTCGCGAAGAGCCAAAGTGATGAAGTACCGAAGTGAAGGAGGACCATTGATTCGAGGAGGACACATGGCAGGAATTTGTGGAATCCAGCTAAAATCATTCTGGGAGAGCGTGAAGGTTGAGAATTGAAATCTTCAAAGTCTGGAGACTCGAAGGATATCTCGACTGTTGATTCGAGAGGGACACACATCGTTGGATGGTGGACTCTGGGTGAAATGCTCCTAGAGCAAGCAGAGTTTGAGAATTGAAAGGCCTGAAGGCTGGACTCATGAATGAAATCCCGATCATCAATTAAAGAGGACAAATTTCAACACATCTTCCATTTTAGAAGATATCCATTCAGCAACAACAGGGTTTGATATTTGAAACTCCCAGAGCCCGGATCATGAAGTAAATATCATTTGTTGATTTAGGAAGGTGATATCTAGTCCACAAACTTGAGAGGACAGATATGAACCGTCTGTTCAAGCACACCTTCAATATAGTGAGATTGATGGTCGTTCTCCATTGTGGGCCAGAACATGCTCAGGCCTTAATTTTTCATGACCAGGATGCAATTGAAGCCATGATTTTGGAGAAAGGACATGTGAAGGCTCGTAGTGAATTGTGGGGTGAAAAGTGATTTGCCCTCAAATTGCCTATGGACGTGCCCGCAATTGCATGGTCACATGAGCTCATCACTCAAGGTCATATCAAGGGAGGAGCTAGCACGTTGCTAGGTTCCACTTCAGAGTTCGGGAGATTGGGAGTTAGGAGAGTTAGGGTGTCTCATGACAAATGACCTGAAACGTGAAGTCTCGAAGTGATTGGCCCCTAGTCACCGTCAGTGGTCATGTGAAAGGAAGGGGCTCAACAAGAAAAGGCATCACCCACTTTGATTTTTTCTTAGGAAGAGAAAAGGCGCTAAAGGGATGAGAACGCAGAGGTTCTCTCTGTAACTTCCAAGATGATGTAATTGTAACTGTAGAAAATGATTGATTGCATCTGCCAGAGAATTCGAAGAATATTAGGGTTCTCGTGAGAGGAGCTGAAGAGTCTCGAGGTAACTTCTAGTGGAATGAAGACTCATCATAGAGATAATTGACAGATGGAAAAGGGTTAAAGTCTGTAACTGCAACAGAGAGGATAAGCTTGACTGTGACAACAAAGACGAATATTCGCACTATCAGAGAAGGCAATGAATCTCATGATAAGCCACTGATGATGAAAAGATTTAGCATAACTTCCAAAGAATATGATGAGTTGCGTGGATGATCTGGAGGAGGACTCGACGTTTGAATTTCATGCAGAACAGAGAAGTGAGGCATGGCTCTTTGATATTTTCTGCATGCGAGAAGAAGTTGGTTGTGCAGAGAAACATAAGAGTATATAAGAGGCACAGGGCATAGAATGAAGTTATTGTTTCTATTGATAGTTATCCATGCAGATAGAAGCATGCTATGCAAAGCATCTGAAGCGCACAGAAGAGGCATAGCGCATAGAAGGGAAATGTTTCACAGAGCATAAAACGCAGAAGAACAGAAAATGCAAGGGGATGTGAGCAGAGAGACACTGATATAGGCATAGCAGAGCAGTGTAGCAGAAAAATGATGAGACTGGTAAGCCATAGAGAAATGTTGTATCACTATGATAAATTTAAGAAAGCAAAATATTTATATTTCAGGGTGTTAGGGAGGTGCTAGGGAGGACTGTTTTCCTCAGAGTTTCAAGTGGGTTCTTGAACATAGGGAGTTGTAGCTTCCATCTGGTTGCAGCCAAAAAAACTAGGGTGGCAGGGTGGTGCAAGGGAGAACTATTGTTCTCTATTATACAAGTTGGTGCCTGTGTAACTGGAAGTTGGTGCTTCCATCCAGTTGGTGTTGGAACACTCAGGGAGTTGGTGCTTCCTTCTAGTGGGTGCTAGAGAAACCAGGGAGTTGGTGCTTCCTTCTAGTGGGTGCTAGAGAAACCAGAGAATTGGTGCTCTCGACAAGTTGTTGCTTATACAACAAAGATGGTAGCCTCAAAAGGATTTGGTGCTCCTAATAATGATAATGCACAGAAAATAAATATTACTTATCATATCAAGAAGAAGAGGTTTTTCCTTTTATGGGTTTCCTCAAGAAATATCTGTCTCTGCATATTTCATTTGTGTGATTGATGTTGAATATTCTATTTCTTACCTCCTTTCATTATTGTGATCATCATTGAGTGCTATGTAAAGAGTTTAAAATGGTAATAATATTTTAAGCACAGTAACAACTGATTCACCCCCCCTCTCAGTTGTCCAACAAAATATTTTATACAGAAGAATCCATAACTACTCAAGCATTGAGGAAAACACTTTTCTAAAGGGGAGAGGAATGTTAAGCCCCAAATCATGGCACATTACCCCTTCATTGGGGCATATTACATTATTATTGTTATTTATTTATGTCGGCTTGGGTCCATTAGTTGTAATTGTACCCCCTAGTCTCTTGTATATACCAAAGAGACCTTTTCATTTGGAATCATCTTGTATTTTTGATTTCATGTGATGTATAAGGAGGTTTCCTCCTCAAAGAGGCTTATTATATGAATTTCTCTCTTTTTCAAGGTGTGGAGTACTTATTCTTAGGTTTTTATGCTATTTTGGATATTTGGTTCTTAACACAAAACTTATCTTTATAATTCTTTGTAGGCACCAACCTAATATTAAAATATTTGTAGGCACCAACCTACTGGAGACACCAATCCCCACTAGTACAAGCAATGGTAGGTATCAACCTACTCTTACAGATCTTCATAGACACCAATCTACTACAAACACCAATCCCCACCGTTAAACACCAACTTAGCAAGAGACACCAATCACTTTGTTTGAGCAGCCCCAACCTTCAAGTTACAATTCATTTTTTAGTACATGTAACTTCTTCAAAACATGATAACATTCACATTACCTTCACTAGGTCTACTTGCTACTTCTTCCTTCACTAGGTCTGACCAAAATTTGAATTTCCAAATGAAATTTATGGTAACTTTCCCAAAGATTGTTTTTTTTGGCCTCTTCCTAAGAAATAAATTGTACATAATGCCATGTATCCAATTTTTCAAATATGATTCTGAAATGTTTACCTAACATACATCGGTATCTCTGCTCTAATCCCTGAAAATTTTACAGTGTGAAAAGTCCTAGAAAATAAGTTATAGAGAAAATGCTAAACCGACCTGTTTGAAACTGATTTTAGGACTATTCAGAAACCCTAAATTCCACAGGGAATATCTCATAAATTTTAGTGAACCAACATATTGATTTTTAACCACATATACCCAAATATCGCACCTCTGTCTCCTCAAAATTTCAAGGTCTAAAATGTCCCTAAAAATAAGTTATAGGAAAAATGCCAAACTGATATGATTGAAATTGATTTTAGGAGAATTCAGGAACCATAACTTGCACAAGGCATACATTAGAAATTATAGGGAACCAATGTCTAAAAAAATTCCACACGTATGTAGACATCTCTTCTCCATCTTCTTAAAATTTCAAAGTTTTAATCCTTCGAGAAAATGAGTTACGAAAATTCTAAACTGACATGTTTGAAATAGATTTTACGAGCATTCAAGAACCCTAACTTCCATAGGGCATGTATAAGAAAGTATATCCAACCAATATATGAAATTTTGACCACATGTATATAAATATCTTGCTTATGTATCATCACTTTTTCTAGTCTGAAATGTCCCAGAAAATAAGTTATCATGAAAATGTCAAGATGGCCTAAAACTAATTTCGCAACTCTCCCCTTTTGGAATGATATTCAATCTTTTCTCATCCAATTCTTCAAATTTTATTACATTTTTCACCCACCCACTTTCTCTCAATACTTTCTCTTTTTATACTTTATCATAACGCTTCATGAAGGGACATGTTCATTCAAAAAGAGACGAAACCCATTAATTAAATTATTAATTCCTTTTCTTATTTTACTTTTCCAAATACCATGGGAAAATACATGGGAAAATACCATGGGTTTGAAACCACCATTTCACTTTTTTTTTGTTTTTCACCTGCACCCATTTTTTATAATACACTTGTAAACTTATATATAAATCAACCTTGGAAATGTTGTGTGTATTTGTAAATCCGTAATATGACATTAATGAACTCAAACTAGCAAGGATGCATTTTAGAATTTCAAGGTTGTGATTGTTGATGCCCTAGCACTAAGCAGTCCTAATTTTAATTGTGGATTTTTCTCATACACTTTTGCATCAAATCACTTCCTTGTAGAAATCCTCACATAGAAATATCTAGAGTGGAGTGAATATCCTATTTCCTTCATGAGTACCAACTTACAAGGTGATGAATTATATTATAAAACCATTGAAAAGAAAGCTTACATCATATTCTATATGTCAAGCAATTCAAACAATGTGTTCTTAAGAGCCATACCAAAGTAGTTTTTCCTCACCTAGCTTCTAGGTCCCTGTTTATGCAAGAAGGAATTCATGAAAGTAGAGGTTGTTGGATGATGGCCATCCAAGAGTATGACTTGGATTTTAAACCAACTAATATATTCTGAGGAGAACGGATTTGTAAGATGGTTTCTCAATCATGGGATCTAATATCTCTAGATTAAGATGGGTTGTAAAATGAGTTTTATGTTCATACAAATGAGATATTTTATGTTCAATCTAATAAGGATTCATGGCACATTTACATAAAATGCTATTTATATTATGGATCTACCAAAATTCATATAAATTTCAAGGACATAAGGGCTCTAAGATGGTGTTTTATGATGGTATCCTATTTTGAAAAAATTATGATGGTGTTTTACTTTAATGTTTGTAAAATAAGGATGTTGATAGAGTGTTAAAATATCTTCATGATCGGTCTTCTAATGGTCATTTTTTAACACACCTTCCTACTAAAAATTAAATATAAAATTCTCCCATACATATAAAATTGATCTAGATTATATCATTATATTATTTTTCTTCTATGTCGATGCTTTCAGACTGGAAAAACAATTAGAGGAATCACTTGCAGGGTCATTTTAGTGGTAGGTCCCAGTTTGGAAAATAGGGGTCTGGAACCTTCTAGAGCCATTTTGAGGTATTAAATGGATTTATTTATTTATTTTATTTTTATTTTATCCAATTTTAGTGTTTTGATCTTGCATCCACCCCTTTAACAATGTTATACACTCCAATACCTTTCCAATGGTGTAGGCCAAGCATCAATCAAAGTTTCTATGAAAAATCTATGCCTCTTGCATGTTCACCTATCATGTTGACCACCATGGTACGAGATGATTCCATGTCTACCCCCATTACTCATGCATATAGAGCTAGCCACGTGACAAATTTCAAGATTATTGTAGAAGGTCTAAAACTCTATCACAATTGAGGGTTCAGGAAGTAGAAAACCTACCCCTAGATGGCTATTGGGTTATGTTAAATTGCAAGATACCAGATATATAAAATATGTAGAACAGAAACGAAATGCTAGAAATAACAGAATAACAGTAAAATATCTAGCATAATCTTCTCAATACACAGAAACGATATATGAAATAGCAACAGAAATAGCACTTGAACAGAAATAGCACTTGATTCAGATAGCAATGTTCACAGGCCTCTTCGAGGGGGCAA
>JASDQU010363259.1:1222-11683 GCA_032191745.1 Picea mariana
GGCCTCCTTGCCCCCAGACCCCGCAAAGGGGGTACAACCCCTTTGCACTCCCCTGCGTGGAAGAGTGTACATACTTCTGGGGTGTAAATACTTCATGGGGTATAAACACGGATGAAAGTAAAAGACCTCTGAATCAGGAAGATAATCAGGCTCCAAAACCAACACTCGGTTGACAAAAGATTTTGAGTTACAAGTAATTGGGAAGATGATTCAATGTGCACAGAAGAAAGCATAGAAGTTTAAGGATAAAATGAGAATATTGCCACCAGAAGAGAAGATGAAAACAATGGAAGACAACAAGAGTCTATACTCTAAAATGAAACAGATGAGAGCAAAGCAACATGCTCTTGGGAAAAAGATGGAGTTATTATAGGAAGAGGCATAAAAGGTCACATAAGAGATCCCAGTTTCCCAAGGAGTGGTGAAACAAGATGTTAGGGATACTACTGAGAATCTATAGGGCCCGATAACAATGTAGGTAGGATAAGAGTTAGAAAAGAAAGAATAGCAGGTGGAGGCGATTGTTACCATTACTGAGAAACAAATTCTGAACTTCTTGGCAACCAAGCTCGTTGCAAAGGGAGAGAAGTAGCAGGAATAAGTGGTTTGGGACAAGCCACATGTGAGTGCTGGGGCCATGTTGGAGCAGACTATTTTGGATAAATTTGGGGAATTGCTAAAAACTGGATTGGGTGAAATTTTGGAAAAGAAGTAGTGCGCATAGAAAGCAGCTAGTGCATTACCAAGAATCAATGCACAATAAATGGGAATTAGTTAGGAATTTTTGGGACATTTTGTCCACTTTGTAACCATGTTGTAATGTGCTTATCCCTAATGAAATATTATGAATATTTAATGGTTTTTGAGTAGAAGGTAGTATAAATTAGAAACTATAGAGCTTCGCCAATAGAGTGAGTGTTCAATGAAGAGTTAGCTAGTGGTTCGTATTGTTCATTGTTTTGGTTGAGTTGTTGAGTATGAGATGAGACGAAGATCAATAGAGAGATATATGTGCACTGCAACATAGAAAATATTGGGAAGGTTTGGGTTTTTACTAAATATTTATGTATGATCTTTGTGAGCATGAATGTAATGGAGATTATGAATAAATGAATAAGAAGCAAACCATCGTGGACGTAGCCCAGTTTGGGGTCAACCACGTGAAAACCTTGTGTCTTGATGTGTTTCTTATGTGTGCTATGTTTTTGATGCATGTGATGGATGGTTAGTATAGATATTTTTACTATTTGTGGCTACTTCACAATGATGGTGAATGTTTAGTATTATGGATATGTCATTGATATATGTTGTTATGATCTTGTACACTTAAGCTAACGATGAATGAATGAATGTTAAGTGGAGTAATGTGAAACATAGGGCATATTGCATGATAAATAAAGGTTCATTAATGGAAACTGAGGACATAGTAGATGAATGGATAATGCATAGTATGGTCATGTTGAATGCCTCACTTCCCCTCATCACTGTAGAAAATTCGTTCCTACAACTTCTCTAGATGCCTCTAGTGAGACTTCAATTGCTTGTAAGTGATGCCAAAAGGGTCGGTGTCTAAGGGTTTTTTTGGTCTATTAATGTTTAACCCTTTGTCTTCCCACTAAATACCAACACCGACTCTTTTTTCTCCAAGATTTAAATTTCTTTTAAAATGATTGTATGTCCATATTTCTTGTTATTATCATTATTGTTATTAATTTTTGTTTTGTATTTATTTTTGTACATTTCTACTTCACACTGTAATATCTTCTTTTACATATTTTCTTTACCTAATTTTATGTATAGTTAAAATCAGAAGGACAAAAAACACATTAATATATTATTAAATTAAGTTTCTTTCAATTCAAGGTTCCTTTCATTTGGAACATTGATTTTCATTCTTAGGCTATAAATGTAGGGTGGTAATATCACTTACCTCACTTATCCTAATTATATATGAAGTGTTTTACGAGAAGCATTATATTTTCTCATTCAGCAATACCCTTGTCCTTGAGTGCAATGTGTCTGTCATTAGGATTTAATTCATAGAAGAGATGGGTCTTGGGCCTTTTCCCCAAAATGAAGACCGTAAGGATTTGATGTCTGAATGAGATCTCAAACCATCATTCTTCACAAAAGCTTGGATCATTGGCCTCTCTGTGGGATATGGTAAAAATTAAGATAATTTATGTACCATGCATTCATCTCAGGGCCTCCACTATGGTCACTCAAGGAATACAAGGAACACTCATAATCCATTAATGATACCTTAAACCACCACACAAACACTTTATATGAATATGTGTCGTACGAATGAGATATGACCAATATTATAATGATTTATAAATAATAGATGGATCTTAAGGCCTTAACCTTGGTCATGGGAGAAAATAAAGGGTATCTAGGAACTAAATGAATCTTTTAATGTTCATGAGCCAAGATCGAGACCTTAAACCATTTGAAAGGCCCTAGATGGAATATTTGGAATATGATTGGGATATGGGTACCAATAGGAGTTTTCTCACCAAGTATGGGTCTTAGGTTCTTGATCGTGGTAATGGGAGGAAATAAATTTCACCAAGTGATATTTAAATATATTAAGGATCGGGTCCTTGAATGTGACCTAAAAACACCACACAAGCCCTCTAAAATGGATCTTTCACCTTCAACTATGATATGGGAGCCTATATGATATTTTTTGTATTAGGGGTTGATTCTATAATCTTGACTATGCTTAAGTTAGAAATTTTTTTCCATGTGATCTAAATAAAGCTTCCAAGGATGATGGGACAAATAGAGGTTTTGAACCACTACACATGCCATTTAGAGGGGATCTCTAGCCATCAAGTGTGATACATACACTATTAATAGATTTTTTTCACCAAGGATGGGTTTCAAGTCCTTGGACATGGCCATATGTTAATGATTAGGAGGCTTTCCACACTATAAGGTTCCTGAGAAATTTCCCATGGTCCAAGGATTAAAACCAATGTATTGGGTGCTAAAAGGTTAATTTATGTTTCATGGACCATGCATAGGTTTCAAAAGTATCACGTAATCCCTATAAATGGAATCATTATCCCACAAGTATATGGCCATTTTTAGAGGTTTTTCACACTAAGGATTGGTATTAGGGCCTTGATCATGGTTCAAGGACAATCACTAGGAGCCTAGGAGATTCTTTTAGGGATCATGGTCATATGTCACACCACTAGTTTTCATGTTACCATTCCAAGTGATAGCAATGTTGTTATTTTCAAAGGCATTGATAACTATGAATAACTTATCACTAGGAGCCTAGGAGATTCTTTTAGGGATCATGGTCATATGTCACACCACTAGTTTTCATGTTACCATTCCAAGTGATAACATTGTTGTTAGTTTCAAAGGCATTGATAACTATGAATAACTTATTTATAGTAATATTCACCTTTTCCTTAAATAATTCATAGATAGATTAATGTATTAATTCTTCAATTTATAATTGGAAAAGCTTCTTATCTTGCCATAACTTAATACTTTAATCATTATATTATATTCATATATTAATATGGCATTATGTGGTTCTCCCTAATATGATAGTGGTTGTCCTTGGACTATATTTATGGACCTGATACAAATCCCTATTGTGCCCAACCTTGTAGTGGTTTCCATATTCTACTAGTGGGCCAAATATTCCATCTACAAGATTAGTATGGTTGTTTTAGACCCGATGCATGATCCATGAACAATAAAAAAACATATTAATCCCTAGTACATTATTTTTTATTCTTGGACCATGAGTGGTGTCTCAAGTACAATCTAGCATGGAAAATTTTTTAATGACCCCCATATGCCATGGTTATGTCCTTGAGACCCATCCTGGTAAACAAAAAATCCTAATGGAGTATGTATCTCACTTGGTGTCTAAAGGTCCTCTCTAAACTGAATGTGTAGTGGTTCAAGACTTCATTTTATCCCATGAACCCTAAAGGGTTCACTTAGGTCATATGGCCCTTGTTTTCCCTACTCAACCATTGTTAATACCCCGAGATCCATCTATAGTATGAAAAAACTCCAATAGATTCCCAAATCCCAATTGGAGATCAAATATTTCTTTTTTGGGGGGGCTATGTGGTTCATTGAGGCCATTTTCATGGACTAAATTCGTTAAAATATTTACATACAACTTGATTATTGTTATTTACTCTCGTTACCATGGTTCAAACCCTCGGGCCCATCCTTGGTGAAAAAACCATCCTAGCCTAATAAAAGGTTAAATATCCCCTCTAAAGGGCTCATGTAGTGGTTCAAGAACCCATTCAAGACTCATGAGCCTTAAAGCTTCATTTGGTTCCTAGTACCCTTTATTTCTTCCCATTACCATGGTAAAAATCCTAGGGCCCATCTATTATGTCTATAAATTTGTAATGGTGCCCATATATCATTCAGAGGGTAAGGATTCCATCTATAGGGTTTTTGTGTTGTTTCAAGGTGTCATTAATGGCTTATGATCCCTGGAATACTAATTTAGATCATGAAACCATTTTTCCTTCATTTTCCATGGTTAAGGCCCTAAGACCCATTCTTGGTATGAAAAATATCTCAATGATGTCCATATCACACCAACATGCCAATGATCTAAGTTTGTGTGGTTGTTCAGACCTTGTTCAAAGACCATGGCTCTGGAAGCTTCATTTTAGGCGAAAGGATCAAGAACCATCTCTTATGTGCAAAACCTCCAAAGGGTACCCATATCCCACTCAATAACAAGTGTACTTTCTAGAGGGATTTTATGGTTCTTTAAAACATATTTCATGTCCCATAAGACCTATAATATTAATTCATGGATTTAGGACATTTTTTTCCTCCGCTAATCATTGTCAAGGCATTAAGATCTATCCCTACTACAAAAAAATCTCCTAATGGCACACCTATCCCACTCATATGCAAAATATCCCTTTTAGAGTGCCCATGTTGTAGTTGGAGCCCTTATTCATGACCAATTATCCCAAGAATATACTTTTAGGTTCTTGTTTCCTAGATTTCTCCCCCAACCATGGTTAAGGTGTCAAGACCCTCCCTTGATGCATAAAATGTTGTAATCATAACTATATCTAAATTGAAGGACAATGGTGTCCTATAGAGGAGATTTTTTTGTGTTTATGGCACCATTTATTTCCCTTGATCCTTAAAGTATTCATCAATGTCCCAAGTTCCTTATTTTCCTCTCTTAACCATGATCAATTCCTTAAGACATTCATCCATAGTGAAAAATACCATGCAATTCTACCCAGAATCCACCGAGAGGCCAAATATTACACCTCTAAACGAACCATGTTATGGTTTTAGGTAATTTTCATGGCTAATGAGACATATATTCATTTATAGCATAAGGCCCTTGTTTTCCTCCCTTAATTATGGTCAAAACCCTGAGACCCATCAATACTACAATAAACCTCTTTATCATGCTCATATCCCACTTGGTTTCCAAATATGCACTTTAAAGGTTTTATGTTGTCGTTTGAGGTCTTTATCATGACCCATTAGCTCAAAAATATTAATTTAGGGCTTAATTCACATTTCTACCCCAACCATGGTGAAGGCCTCAAGACCCATCCCTATCATATAAAACCTTCTAATTGTTTCTATATCTCATTCTAAATACAATTATCTCATATACAAGGCATGTTTTGTGGACTTTAGCCTTCTTCATAGCCGTTTGTCCCTAGAAGCTTCATTTAGAGTTTAAGATCCTTATTTTCGTCTCCCACCCATTAGCAAGTCCTTAAAACCCATCCCTACTATCCAAAGCATTATGGGAGAAAGAATATTCCATTTTCATGTTGAATATCTTCTTTAGATGGCCTATATGGTTGTTTGAAGCTTTGTTCATGGCCCATGAGGCCTATAAGCTTCTTTTATATATTAGTTCCCTCGTTTTCCTCCCCTTAATATGTTGTTAAATTCATGAGACTCATCCCTCATGTGAAAAACTTCCTCATATAGCCCATATTACCACTGGAAGCCAAATATTCCCATTATAGGGACTAGATGGTGCTTTTAAGTATCAATCATGACCCAAAAATTCATTTTCTATTATTTGAAAAATATGAAATTATTATGGAGAAACACAAAAATTATAACATAAATTCATAGATCTCTTCAATATCTCTCCAACAAGCTAAAGAACACCAACAATGAATACCAAGGCAAAAGTTAAGAAAAAATCACCAAAATACATTTTTTTTATGTTAAAAACATCATGTGCACATTTTTTTAGGGTGCATGCGCTATTAGCATGTTATTAGCACGTGCACATTTGTAAAGTTCATGTGCATCCTTCTAAATGTTTATTTGGAAAACTTCATGGAATTTTGTAAAGTGCATCCTTCTAAATAAATGTTTATTTGGCAAATTTCATGCCAGCTTGTGTGGCCTTTCAAAAGGTACCAAGGTTATTGTAAAAGTAATGCATGTGTATATTTGTATGAGAATGTTTCTAGATTGAGTATTGCCACTTTTTTCTCCATCAACTTTGTGTGAGTGTCCATTTGGTTATGTAGATTGTGATGCAAACCAAAATGTTGGATTTGGAGGTAGCCCGCCTACACAACTAATGTACTACAAGACTAGTGTGTCATACAACAAGCAAAGTGTAACCTAAGAACACTATCTTTCCGACTTTGCACTCTCTTAAACTTCAAACAACTGAGTACATTACCATAAAGCATGTTCAATTGTAATAGAGGGTTGAGAGAGGAAAAGGAATTGCCCCCTAGCAAAAACCTTGAATGTCCATTAGCAAGAACCTTGAATGTCCATCGATTAGACAAATTTATCACTATTCCTTTGACTGTTTCAAAACTAATGCATCAAGATGAACCCAAACAAAGCAACAAGAGATGGAAGCCGATAATAATTTCTCATAAACCCAAAGCTAAACGATGCGGGTCTTCTCTTAAAAATAAACACCCTACCCTACTTGTGATGTGGGTTTAATATGTTTGCTTGATGTAGCTTGTTGACGTGATCATTTATATATTTATTACTTTCTTTATTAAACAGTATGACACTTTAATTTTACTGATCTACATAACTGTTCTCTTTAATGTGCAAGAGCTATCTTAAAAATAAACAAAAGTCCATGTATACCCTATATATCCTCTGTCGTTATGAAAATATAAATATATCCTCTCTTGTCGTTATGAAAATATAAATATATCCTCTGTCGTGATGAGGATATAAAACAATTTGTATGAATACATAACATAACATAGTGATTTTTCCATGCATATACTATATAAATATATCCTCTGTCGTGATGAAAATATAAAACAATTTGTATGAATAAATAACATAATGATTCTTCCATGCATATCCTATATATCCTCTGTGGTGATGGAAATATAAAACTATTTGTATGAATAAACAAGGGAAATAGCTACAAGCTAGTCCCTGCCTCGTAAGAAGATCAAATCATTATTGTATTGCTGGAATTGGAAGAACACGTAAAAGTCATACTCTGTGGAGAGTTTAATAGAGCAAATTAACTGATATTACCATTTTCTCCTCATTATTGTAATTATTATATTGCTGGAATTGGAAAGTACAAGAAAAAATATAAGTTTTTTTCAGTTCAGGGTTTTTTGTTAGTCCATTCATTTGACCAGTATTAACATTAATTTAGCCATACTTTTTGAACCGACACTAATTCTGTTGTTCATGCAAAAGAGACTCGAGTAATTTCTAGCGGAAATATATTGGTCCAAGGCCCAAGTTCACGAGTCAACCAAGTATCAACATTTGATTTAACCTACTCAAATACAACTACTATTTAGATGGTTCGTTAATATAAATAAATAATTGTTAAGTAAAATAGTAGACATGTATATAATATTGATTAAATACATTTGGAACTTTTCACACAGGTTTATTGTGGATTAATATTTTCGTATTTAAGCAAATACCTTTTAATGTGGCTCATATCATAAGCTTCGTTATATATAGATAGACATTTAAAAAAATAAAATAGAACAAGAAAATGGGACGGTTAATGAGATTTTACGAAGCAATGAGGGTTCTTATTCTATGATGGTTTCAGAAACCTGAAGTTCTTATTGTAGATTATACATGGAATGAGAACTTACTCAACTATTGTGAAACAGTCTTCTTTTTAATGAACACGCTTCTGCATTTTTAAATATTCAATGCCAATATAAGGCTTGTATACTAAATCGCTCAAAATTACTGCATATAATTATGCTCCTTACATTTTAGCTCCTCATTGATAGATTGCATGAACATAATCTGGGTATTTTGGATAAGATACTTTATAATTATAGATCATTACCAAACAAACTAAAGGAAAAGAGGCTGACTAACTAACTATCAGGTAGGTTGCAAAGGAGATTGTTTCTATCCAAGGGTTTTAGCATGCATTACTTTAATTTGATCATAAGTGGAACGATGTCACTTAAAATACTATCTTCTAACTAGATACTATTTATAATTTGATTTGTTTACTATTAATATAAATTTTAACATAAATATCAACATTATTTTGTCCTTCACGTTGATTGTCCTTCGTGTGCTTTAGTAATTTAATTATTTTGTTTAGAAATTTGTAAACACCGTGGAAATAGATGAGAAACTTTTTAAACATTCATATTATATTATTTACCCTAACTATATGATTCTAATGCACAAAGATAAAATATTTTCTGGTTGATTGGCCTTCTCGTGCTCTAGTAATTTAATTAGTTTGTTTAGAAATTTGAAAACTTCGTGGAATTCGATGAGAGAGATAGTTTTTTATTTTCTCACTTTTCATGTGTTTTTTATCTATTCGTTTTGGAAAATTGTAAACTATATGAAATTCGATGCGACAGAGAGTTATTTCACACATCCAACAATGTATTCCTTTTAGAAACAATAAGATAATAAAAAATAGTGTATTCCTTTTAGAAACAATAACATAATAAAAAATAATATGAAAGTCTAAATATCTGCCCCTAATCCATGTTTATCTATATCGTATGTTATCCCTTGGATACTCCATCCTTCTATGGATCCTAACTTGGACACTTGACTGGTCCCTTCCATCCATGTATTCAGCCATTTTTCTCCAAAGTGCTAAACCTCCCTATGTGATCGATATCCCTAAGCCATCCATGTGATAGATATCCAACACATGCTCCATATTCAAAACGGGCCCATCCACTTCCTTCACAATTTCAGTGACAATGTCATTTTCAACAAATTTTCTAGAAATGAACCAGAGATAGAGTGGAATTTGGTCGTCCAGCCTCATCCTTACCACATTCCAGCCTCATCCTTACCACATTCCAGTAGGCGATGAAGCTAATCTTAAAATCTAAGGTTGCCTCGAGCTCGCCACTACTCATTTTTTGCACATTGTCCAATTTCATTTCTCCAATGGTCTGTGAGTTTCTATCTAAGGTCGTAATGATTTTTTTCTTCTTTCCCTGCAATTTTAACAACGATTCGGAATAGTCAGGACTCATGGTGAAAATTGTTAAGAGTTGTAATCGAGTAAACTGAATTAGTTAGTGAAGCAGTTTAATACAGTTACTCCCGTTCAGAAACGGTAAAACTGTTAATGATGTAGTATTTAAATAATTAATAAGAAATCAATCAACTGCGTTCATTCCCAACATTTATGGTATTCTTATTTATTTGTTGTTTACATGGTATTAGAGCATGAGGTTGGGGGCAGAGAGCCCATTGTGCGCGTCCACTCCCAGATCTTGAAGAATACCCGCTAAATGCTACCTGTTGTGCCTTCGTACTAAGGTTGTTGTTAGTAAGGCTGTGTAAGGTTGCATTGACCAGAAGTTGTTTAATGATGTAAGTTGTTTAATGTTGTTTGCTACTATTGTTGTCCACGTCTCTCTTCCACAGTGAAGAATACCACAAAATGTTGTATTTCCAGTTACCGCCAGCCAGTTTGAATAAGTGCCACAAAGTTGCCACCGATTTGGAGAAGATTTGTCCTCCAGTTTGAACAAGTGCCATAGTGTTGTTGTCGGTTAGGAGAAGAGCCACTGTCAAATTGGAAGAGGGCGTTGGATGAGACTTACAGGCTTGGAATTCCCTTTTTACAATAAACCCATTTACATTTTTATTTACTATGGATTTTGCTGAAGAGTATTTATAAAATTTGGTGTTACTTTAAATTTTGACATCTGAAAATTCACTTGGAGTTATATATAAAACAAAATTGTGATTTTTGGAGTGAGAAGGTAAAAGCCATTTTGCAAGGTCAGGGATGTTGGGATTGTGTTGAAACAGGGTTCATAGAACCTGATGAAAATGATGTTGCAGTTGTTAACACTCCAGGGAACTACTTAGGGTTGTAAGCTAAGTATGCCTGGTAACTTAAGAATTGAATATTTTTTAGTGGGTGGATCAATGGGATACCAATAAAGCACAATGAAGAGATTTACTTATCAGAGTATCTTAATG
>JASDQU010363260.1:0-11683 GCA_032191745.1 Picea mariana
CTACCCTGGTACTAGAGAGTATCTTCCTGAGTGTTGTTCTCAGTGACACTATAGCAGTCAAGCGGCCGATCGATTTATCTAAAGAGGGCTTCAGGTAATCTAGGTCGATCCGTACATAGGTGTTGTCTGATGCACTACCACTCGAAGGGGTACCAACAGGGGTTACAAGGGTGCCCAACAGATGTGCGCTTAAGTACCACGTGTATTTCCTGAGTGTATGAATCCCTCAACCGCGGGTTTATGTGCATAATGACAAATCTCTGTGGCTTAAAGACACGAAAATACGTCTCTACCCTGAAAAAAATTTAACCCACACTTTCTGCCGAGGAAAGTGCTCTGATACCACTTGTCATATACCAGATATAAAAAGTATGTAGAATAGAAAAAAATGCGAGAAATGGTAGAATAACAACAATATAACCAGAACAATCACCACTATAGCACTGAAATGATATAAGAACAACAACAAAAATAGCACTTTGATTCTGAAAGCAATGTTCACAGGCCTCTTCGAGGGGGCAACCTCCAGTTGAGCAACGCTCTATTACAATATTATCCAAGCTAGGTTTCTCATACCCTCGACTCCTATTTATACTAAATATGTCTATTAAAAGAAGCATCTAGAGGAAGATCCTTCTAGAAGTGGAAGCTTCTATTAGGTATTCTTACATCCGTATTATTCTATTTTATTGAAAGGCCTTATTAATATTGACCTTTATTACATCCGAATATATTGTTCTACCTATGTGCAAGTTAGGACCCTCACAGACTGGCCCCAACATATGCCAGCTATGCTATAAGGATGCATAAATAGTTCAACATATCTTCACACAATGCCACTTCACCTGCCAAGTCTGGGATAAGATTTCACTTGACCGTCACATAACCACAACCTGGATTGGGAACTCCTTATCCGCCTGTCTTTCCCATTGGACATCCAACGAGCAAAAATACAAACTACTTTCACCATTGGTTAATTGGTTTATATGGTTGGCTAGAAACAATATGATTTTCGACAATAAATCCTTCACTGTTAACAATGTCACATATAAACTCTTGGCTTGTACAAAAATTGGAAAGACATTCACTCAACCATTGGGACAAAAAAGACATTAATTATCCCTCTCATCGCAGAGGATACACCTACAGGCTGGTTTGATGGTGCAACACAACACAGTGGAACATTGTGTGGTGTAGGTGGTTTGATAAAAACAAATAAAAACTCCCTTTTAAGATGGAATTTTTGTTGTGGTCTGGGCACTAACACAAGGGTCAAACTATTGGGTGCCTAGGATACTCTTCACCTAGCCACAAGACTAAACATTGAACACCTTCATATGATTGGTGATTCTAGAGTTATCATTGATTGGTTGAACCAAAAAGAAAAGTTCCATTTGATCACTCTCCTGGCCTGGATGGACCGAATCAGATTACTACAATGCCATTTCAAGAATCTCATCTTCACTCATGCCTCCCAAGAGTACAATAGGGAAGAGAACATGTTATCAAAGATAGAACTAGGCAAAAAAGTAGGCCCGATCACTTATAACCAATGGCCGGATGGCCATGAGGGCCCCACACATGTTATCAAATTTTTTTAGGATTGGAGGCACCAGTCTCTGTCGGCATCTTCAGTATATATATCCTTTTTTCTAACCCGTTTGTAGCAGCTTTCCTGATTTCCCTTGTAACACGAAATATATACTCATTGCCTTGTTCCTTCTCTTGCATCTTGGTTGGTAGACCAATTATAGGAGAAAGAATTTTCCTTCCAATTGTTTTCTTTCTCCGTTGATGTAACGGTTGTGAGAACACATTATATTTTATAATATAATTGAGTAATTTTTTCCGCTAAAAAAAAAATAGATTGGTTGTTAAAAAAAGTATCCCACACTTATGGATAAATACTACAATGAAAAGAATCTATGCTTCGTCTTAACCTTCCAAATTAATACACTCTACATTTGTAAGAAAACCTATCACGTTAGAGGAAGATTTAGTTGTCGTGTGTGAGCGCAACTAATTGTAGTAGGACAAGAGGTAGAGTGATATTTCTATTAACATAATAATATGCACCTCTCTCTACAAACCAATTTGAAAGAAAATGAAAAGGATGGCGACAATGATCATTGTTGATATTGACACTTAGAGGATATTGAGTGTCCTCAACATCCCAAACCATTTCCAGCCATTCCTAGAAAAGAGCGCAGTCATGGCAGTGAACATCATTCATGGTTCATTCCATGAATGATGGTGTAAATATTAAATAAGATGTTTATGATAGCAGTATGGTTGGCATGGTCTGGATCTATTTGTGAAATTCTTTAAGAGCCACATCATTCTTCATACAATTAAAATCTATGAAAGGGCCATAATAATTATCTAGGTGTGGGAGAGCCATGAATATGAAGTAGGCTTGACTTAAGATTATTTATATTTTAATATTTTTTCTTTACTTATTCAATTTTCCATTTATCCTAAGAGTTTCTACTTCCATATGTGCCATCTATGCCTTGTTTTTCAACGTGATTCCCAACAAGTAAATAAACTTTGGTCGTCAATGTAGTGTATGCCTTGCTTTTCTACTCAATTCCCAACAAGTAAAGAAACGATTGTTGTATTCGGCTATCAGGATCGTGTAACTCTGAAACAGTAAGATCTATGAATTCACGGAAGAGGCAGAGAAACAATTATAAACAGTAACAAAATTGTGGGAGAACACCTTGGGTTTTCAGTACCCGTCTTGCTATTAAGTATATTATACATAATACAAATGATATCCAACAAATCTATGATTTGATTAAGATTAATTAACTACAGTAAAATTGAAATTGAAGTGAAGATTGTTGAAAATTGATCTCAAACACTTAGCCAATACAAGATTTCAACCTCCTATAGTTATTTATCAATAAAGTAATGAAACCACATCACATTTGACACATTGAATTTTTGAGCAATGCTCGTGGAAAAACCCAACATGGGAAAACCAATCCAAGAGAGTCTCTTTTATTGAGATTCACAGTAGAAATTATATGTTTACAACAATAGTCTTCTACAACATTAATTGCAGTGTTGAACTTACAAACTGTGCCCACAAACACATATATTTCTGTGCTAAAAACCCACATTATCAACAACAAAAGTCTACCTCAAAAATTGTGCCAATAATCAATAGTATAATCTCTACTGTACAGTCTTCAACATCAATAGAAATTCCTTAGCAGTCATACACTGTAAGAAAACTCTTATGGACCAAAACTCAGCAACCTCAATGCCTAGAAATTTGTGCCATCTGCAGCCTCGATTTATATGCATTCATATTTATACAACCCTCTTCAAATCCATACTGTACTACTCCTTTCTCAATTGTACAAACCAATATTCAATGTTATACTTGTTTTGGGGTGTGTGCCCTCTCTCCGTCTTGGAAATTGCACCCATTCTCTTGTTGTCCTTCTCCTTTCTCCTTCTGCTCAACACTCTTGGAATTCTCTTAGAATGTGAGTGACTCTTCACATTCCTATCAACCTTTCCTTCCAAAAGGTGTGTCTCATCTCTCCTCTAGTGTTCCTCTTATTACTCATTAATGAGTAACTCCTCTAGCCCTTGGTCTCCCTTGAGTGACTCTTCACCTTCCCTTGAGATCAATGGTCACCACTTAATCTTTAGTCGAGTTCACTTAAATTACTTAAGTGACACACTTTTCATAAAGTCACTTTTACCCGTTAAATTAAAAGACTCAACTTGACATTATAATATCACTTTATAAAGTCACTTTATAAAAACACTTCATAAAGTCATGAGAGAGAAATATCCTCTTCATTTCTACATGTTGGGCGCCTCCAATGTAGAAGTACCTCCGAGCTACCAAATTCTAATGAATATAACTAAATTCTAACTAGACTAAGCTACGGCAACTAACAGACAAGCTTAACACATGGACATTACACTACAACTCCCCCTTAATCTCAACTATTACATTCATGAGAACTTAGAATGCCCAAGTACTGTCCCCTTGAAATTCAAAAAAAAAAATTCGTAAAGGTTTAGTAAAAATGTCTACTAGTTGATCTCTTGATCGAAAAATTGAAGAGAAATATTACCGTTATTGACAATCTCTAGAATGAAGTAAAAGCGAGTGTCGATGTGGTCTCTTTTCTTGTGAAATAAATGATTCTTTGACAATGTGATGACTCAGTTGTTATCACAGAAAATAGGAGTTGGATCATTTTTCATATGTGCCAAATATTTCAAAAGTCTTCTCAGTCATACTGCTTGACATGATGTTGATGTTGCAACAACATACTCTACCTCTACTGAAGATATTGAGACTATGGTTTGTTTCTTTAATTCCCATGAGATCAAATTGGTACTCAAATGAAAAGTATAACCCGATGTGTTTTTCCCATCATCAATGATGCCTGCAAAATAATTGTCTATGTACCATACAAGTGAATAATCTTCATAGGTTGTGTACCACAAATCATAGTTGAGTGTACCTGCAACATACCTTAGCATTATTTTTCCAACTTTCCAGTGAGAATTGTTGGGGGATTCCATAAATATGGAAACAAAGTTTGTTGCAAATCTTATATCAGGTCTAGTTGTTGTAAGATACATAAGACTACCAACCAAGCTCTTCTAAAAAGTTGAATCAGTTGTTGAACCTTCATCTTGTTTATTTTATTTTGTTCCTAGTGTTATAGTAGTTTATGTTGGCTTGCATTTATCCATTCTAAATCTTTGTAGAATGTTTGTAGCATACTTTTGCTGACAGACAAAAATTCCATGAGCAGATTGTTCAACTTCTATTCCCAAAAAATATTTCATTAGTCCAATATCAGTCATCTCAAACTCTTTTCTCATAGAAACTTTAAATTCTTCTAACATCAGATTACCTATATAAATCATATCAATAACATAAATGAAAACAATGAGAATTTTACCTTCATGATTTGATTTTGTATAGAGTTTTGGCTCATTACTACTCCTGCTGAATCCACTATTGATCAGATAAGAATCAATTTGACTGTACCAAGCTCTTGGAGCTTTCTTTAAGCCATACAAGGCTTTCTTCAACTTATGCATTTTTCCCCCTTGTCCTTGGACTTCAGAGCTAGGTGGTTGATACACATACACTTCTTCTTGTGGAATGTCATTTAGAAAAGTTGATTTTACATCCAATTGAAACACCTTCCATTTGTTTTGACCTGCAGTAGTTAAAATGGTCCTTATTGTGTCTAACCTCGCTATAGGAGTAAATATTTCACCATAATCTATGTTAGGTTGCTAAGAGAATCCTTTGACAACCAACCTTTCTGTATGATTCTCTATCTTTGTTTTTTCATTTACCTTTGCTTTGTAAACCCACTTGAATCCTATGTTGGACTTGTCTGTTAGAAAATCAACATGATCCCAAGTCTTATTTTTTCTATGACTTCAATTTCTTCATTCATGGCTTGAACCCAATGTTCCTCTTTCACTACTTCTTCAAAGAAGGTTGGATGATAGGATATAAAAGAAAAATGGCCTTGATGTTCAAGGTAATTGTTTTGTTGGTAAATTTTTCTTATGCTTCTTGTTCATTGATTTTCCATTGAAGAGGATGTTCTTGTTGTCTTTGTACACATAATATTGGCAGTCTTGGTGGATGTACTTGTTGTTCTAAACTTTTAGTTTGATCATCAATTTGTTGCAGTGGATTTTGGCTATCCACTATCTCATTTTCTTGCTCACTCCATGATTTGTTCTCTAAGAAATTGACATCTCGACTCACCATAAATTTCTTGGTGATTGTATTATAAAGTCTGTAGACTTTTGACTATTCATTGTATCCTATGAAGATACATTTTTCACTCCTACTATCAAGTTTATTTCTTATCTCTTCAGGAATATGAGCAAAAGCAATGCAAAAATTTTTATAAAGTGATACACATTTATCTTAGTGCCACTCCATGCCTCTTGAGGTACTTTATCTTTGACACTTGTTGTTGGAGATCTATTCAGGATGTACACTAAACATGCAACCACTTCAGCCCGATAATCATTGGACAAATTCTTTTCTTTGAGCATACTTCTAGTCATGTTCATGATGTTTTGGTTCTTTCTTTTAGTCACTCCATTCTGTTTTGGAGTATATCTAGTTGTATTACACATTAAGATGTCTTTCTATTTGAAAAAACATGCAGAATATTTTGAGTTGTATTCTCCTCCTCCATATGACCTAAGCACCTTCACATACTCTCCACTCTATTTTTCTACTTCATCTTTGAGGGTGAGTGAAAGATGTTTGTGGTCGAAAAAGTGGCAAGGGCATGAGAAATAATGCACACTCGCAAGAATGTGTGTGTGTTCTTAAGAACATGCATGTGTTCCTATACCTATAGGTTTGGATGTGGTCGAACCTCCACGTGGATTGCCACGTATTTTTAGTGGTGGCAACGAATGCGCATTCTTAAGAATGCATGTACGGTCTTAAGAATCTGTGCGCGGTCCTAAGAACATGTACGCCTTTTTACTGATAAAATTATTTAAAGGGCCCGAGAATGATTTGTTCCTATTGTGCACAAATCACACTCGTGTTTCTCTCATTGGGAAAATATAGTGGAGCTAGAGAGGAGGAGAAAAGGGAGGAGGGGGCCACCATGTCCAGGTATGTTACATTTTTCTTAATTTTAATCCAATGGAATATGTCTTAAATAATGGTGAAAAAATTTCCATACTTTTTTATTTTTTTTTTAACCTGTGGATTTATAATCTGGTTTGAAGAATACTGCAGTGATGAAATGCCCAAATGCTTAACCAGGAAGAAATGTGTAGTGATTTGGCATCCTGGAAACAGTTGCGTGGTAATAGATCTTGTGTGTTTTAATTTGTTTATGTTTATGTCCCTAAGGGTTAGATATTCAAGGGTTCTATAGACAAGGGTTTTACCTGTGCTATAGCTCTCTGATATATGTGCGGGGTCCAACAATAGTACTCAACCCAATATCTCAGGGCACTAACTAAGGAGAATAGGCCGTACCCTTAGCCGTACTACCCGACTACCCAGGTACTAGAGAGTATATTCCTAAGTGTTGTTCTCAGTAACACTATAGTAGTCATGCAGCCGATCGATTTATCTAAAGAGGGCTTCAGGTATTTTAGGTTGATACATACACATGTGTTGCCTGACGCGCTACCACTCAAAGGGGTACCAATAGGGGTTACAAGGGTGCCCAACAGATGTGCGCTTAAGTATCACTTGTATTTCATGAGTGTGTGAATCCCTCAACCGCGGGTTTATGCGCGTAATGACAGATCTCTGTGGCTTAAAGACACCAGAATACGTCTCTACCCTGAAAAAAATTTAACCCACACTTTATGATGAGGAAAGTGCTCTGATACCAATTGTCATATGCCAGATATAAAAAGTATGCAGAACAGAAATAAAATGTGAGAAATGTTAGAATAACAACAATATAACCAGAACAATCACCACTATAGCACTGAAATGATATAAGAACAACAAAAAAAATAACACTTTGATTCTGAAAGCAATGTTCACAGGCCTCTTCGAGGGGGCAACCTCCAGTTGAGCAATTCTCTATTACAATATTATCCAAGCTAGGGTTCTCATACCCTCGACTCCTATTTATACTAAATATGTCTATTAAAAGAAGCATCTAGAGGAAGATCCTTCTAGAAGAGGAAGCTTCTATTAGGTCTTCTTACATCCGCTTTATTCTATTTTATTGAAAGGCCTTATTAATATTGACCTTTATTACATCCGAATATACGGTTCTACCTATGTGCAGGTTAGGACCCTAACAAACTGGCCCCAACATATGCCAACTATGCTATAAGGATGCAGAAATAGTTCAACATATCTTCACACAGTGCCACTTCACCCGCCAAGTCTGGGATAAGATTTCACTTGACCGTCACATAACCACAACCTGGATTGGGAATTCCTTATCTGCCTGTCTTTCCCATTGGACATCCAATGAGCACAACTACAAACTACTTTCGCCATTGGTTAATTGGTTTATATGGTTGGCCAGAAACAATATGATTTTTGACAATAAATCCTTCACTGTTAACAATGTCGTATATAAACTCTTGGTTTGTACCAAAATTGGAAAGACATTCACTCAACCATTGGGACAAAAAAAACATTAATTATCCCTCTCATTGCAAAGGATACACCTACGGGCTGGTTTGATGGTGCAACACAACGCAGTGGAACATTGTGTGGTGTAGGTGGTTTGATAAAAACAAATAAAAACTCTCTTTTAAGATGGAATTTTTGTTGTGGTCTGGGCACTAACACAAGGGCCAAACTATTGGGTGCCTAGGATACTCTTCACCTGGCCATAAGACTAAACATTGAACACCTTCATATGATCAGTGATTTTAGAGTTATCATTGATTGGTTGAACCAACATGGAAAGCTCCATTTGATTGCTCTCCTGGCCTGGATGGACCAAATCAGATTACTACAACGCCATTTCAAGAAGCTCATCTTCACTCATGCCTCCCAAGAGTAGAATAGGGAAGCGAACCTGCTATCAAAGATAGAACTAGGAAAAAAAGTAGGCCCGATCACTTATAACCAATGGTTGGATGGCCATGAGGGCCCCACACATGTTATCAATTTTTTTTAGGACTGGAGGCACAAGTCTCTGTCGGCATCTTCAGTATATATATCATTTTTCTGGCCGAGTTGTAGTAGCTTTCCTGATTTCCCTTGTAATACGAAATATATACTCATTGCTTTGTTCCTTCTCTTGCATCTTGATTGGTAGACCAATTGTAGGAGAAAGAATTTTCCTACAAATTGTTTTCTTTCTCCGTTAATGTAACCATTGTGAAAACACATTATATTTTATAATATAATTGAGTAATTTTTTCCACTAAAAACAAAATAGATTGGTTGTTAAAGAAAATATCCCACACTTATGGATAAATACTACAATGAAAAGAATCTATGCTTCATCTTAACCTTCCAAATTAATACACTCTACATTTGTAAGAAAACCTATCACGTTAGAGGAAGATTTAGTTGTCGTGTGTAAGCGCAACTAATTGTAGTAGGACAAGAGGTAGAGTGATATTTCTATTAACATAATAATATGCACCTCTCTCTACAAACGAATTTAAAAGAAAATGAAAAGGATGGTGACAATGATCATTGTTGATATTGTCACTTAGAGGATATTGAGTGTCCTCAACATCCCAAACCATTTCCAGCCATTCCTGGAAAAGAGCGCAGTCATGGCAGTGAACATCATTCATGGTTCATTCCATGAATGATGGCGTAAATATTAAATAAGTTGTTTATGCCAATGGTTGGCATGGTCTGGATCTATTTGTGAAATTCTTTATGAGCCACATCATTCTTCACACAATTAAAATCTATGAAAGGGCCATAATAATTATCTAGGTGTGGGAGAGCCATGAATATGAAGTAGGCTTGACTTAATATTATTTATATTTTAATATTTTTTCTTTACTTATTCAATTTTCCATTTATCCTAAGAGTTTCTACTTCCATATGTGCCATCTATGCCTTGTTTTTCAACGCGATTCCCAACAAGTAAATAAACTTTGGTCGTCAATGTAGTGTACGCCTTGTTTTTCTACTCAATTCCCAACAAGTAAAGAAACGATTGTTATATTCGGCTATCAGGATCGTGTAACTCTGAAACAGTAAGATCTATCAATTCACAGAAGCGGCAGAGAAACAATTATAAACAGTAACAAAATTGTGGGAGAACACCTTGGGTTTTCAGTACCCGTCTTGCTATTAAGTATATTATACATAATACAAATGATATCCAACAAATCTATGAATTGATTAAGATTAATTAATTATAGTAAAATTGAAATTGAAGTGAAGATTGTTGAAAACTGATGTTAAACACTTAGTCAATATAAGATTTCTACCTTCTATAGTTATTTATCAATAAAGCAATGAAACCACATGCATTTACTATAACTATGAGCAGAAATACAAGACTAAGAAATTTAAAAATATAGCAATGGAAATATAAATGAACAACAACACATTTGACACATTGAATTTCTGAGCAATGCCCGTGGAAAAACCCAACATCGAAAAACCAATCCAAGAGAGTCTATTTTATTGAGCTTCACAGTAGAAATTCTAAGTTTACAACAATAGTCTTCTACAACATTAATTGCAGTGTTGAACTTACAAACTGTGCCCACAAACACATATATTTCTGTGCTAAAAACCCACATTATCAACAACAAAAATCTACCTCAAAAATTGTGCCAATAATCAACATTATAATCTCTACTGTACGGTCTTCAACATCAATAGAAATTCCTTAGAAGTCGTACACTGTAACAACACTCTTATGGACCAAAACTTAGCAACCTCAATGCCTAGAAATTTGTGCCATCTGTAGCCTCGATTTCTGTGCATTCATAGCTATACAACCCTCTTCAAATCCATATTGTACTACTCCTTTCTCAATTGTACAAACCAATATTCAATGTTATACTTGTTTTGGGGTGTGTGCCCTCTCTCCCTCTTGGAAATCGCTCCCATTCTCTTTTGTCCTTCTCCTTTCTCCTTCATCTCAACACTCTTTGAATTCTCTTAGAATGTGAGTGACTCTTCACATTCCTATCAACCTTTCCTCCCAAAAGGTGTGTCTCATCTCTCCTCTAGTGTTCCTCTTATTACTCATTAATGAGTAACTCCTCTAACCCTTGGTCTCCCTTGAGTGACTCTTCACCTTCCCTTGAGATCTTGGGCACTATGTATTTTTACAGTCTCTGTACATTTATTTCATTAATAGAAATCATGTATTGATGTATTTCTCTGTTTCTGGCAATATTTATATGTATTTCATTGTAATATATCTTCTTTCATTTTGTTTCGAAAATAATCTGGATCACACAAGTAATCATTAAATGAAAGGGGTATAAAAATGCAAGCCTAAACTAGGGTTTAGATAACAAATGCTTGTTGAAATGCAATATGAAACATAACAACCCTAGAATATTCAAGACATCAAGCCCTAGAATATCTAATACATCATTGTTATGCCTTCCAAGCCATGACATTGCATGTCATTTCCATGCCATTTCATTTCCAGTCCTTTCCAAGCCATGCCATTTTCATGTAGCTTCCCAAGATGGCACATAACAACCCTAGAATATTCAAGACATCAAGCCCTAGAATATTCAAGACATCATTTCCATGGCACATAACAACCATAGAATATTGAAGACATAATTTCCATTCCATTTCCATGCCTTTCCATTTCCATGCCCTTTCCGAGCCATCCCATGCCATGCCAGTGCCATTTCTAGGCCATGCCATGCTAGTTCCATTTCCAAGCCATGCCATACCATGCCATGGTATGGTATGGTATTCCTTGCCTTTCCTTGCATGGTATGGTATAGTATGGTATTGTATGGTATGTCTTGCATTTCCATGGTATGATATGGTATGGTATGCATTTCCTTGCCATTGTCTTGTATGGTATAGTATGTCTTTCCTTTCCATTGCCTCGTATGGTATGGTATGGTATCATATGTGTTGGTTGTGGAGCCTGATTATCTTCCTGATGCAGAGGTTCTTTGCTTTCAGCCGTGTCTATACCCCATGAAGTATTTACACCCCAGAAGTATGTACACTCTTCCACGCGGGGGAGTGCAGAGGGGG
>JASDQU010363265.1:0-11683 GCA_032191745.1 Picea mariana
TGGCTATGACCCTTAATGAAGATGACTAGAGGTGGTTCATAGGACTACCTGACAATCATTTGGAATATTATAATTATTTCTCCAAATTACTTACAAGAAGGTGGTCAACCAAGAAAGACAACAAAATGATATTGTCTCAATTTAATCAGGTCAATAAAAGGAAAATGAAATAGTGAAGGAATATGATACTATATTTGATAAGTTGTATGAGAAAATCTCAACCAAGATACGCCCACCAACAAAATTCGTTCATGTTATATACACGAATTCCTTTGAAGGTAAATTTTTTTTTATCTAAGAGATAACAAACCTGATACTTTGGAAAAATCAAAAGATTACAATACATAAATCAAGGAAAATATTATGAGTGAAAATATTGATCTCTTTTAGTATGCTAGAGCTAAGGTTGAGGCAAAGACAAAAACCTCTACAAATTTTACACCAGATCCAATTACTCTCTTGGCTTAGAAGATCGACGAGATGAATACTCATTTTTTCCAAATTTAGAACTGGATCGTAAACAGGTTGATGACATTGCAAAGAACAATCTGCTCCATGAACTTATGTCTTCAGGAAAACCAACCCAATTTAAAGTGAATGCCTCAACAAGAGGAAAAGGATCTCGATAATTTGAATACAATTGGAATGGTTAGTACAAAATAAATTCAATGGTTCTTTCCTTGTAATGAATAACACTCGGGAGAAGAATGTCCAAGATGAACAAAGGAGGATTGCAAAAGTTTTGGAAATCAGATGAAATTCATTGATACAATATTTGATTTTCAAGATGATTAGTATGTATATATTAAATTGGAACAAATTGAAGAGGTTATAAAGGGGAGCATAAGAGAACTTAACCAACTAGACGAGAATACCAAGAATGAGTCCAGGAAGGAATATATTTTTACATATGGAAGAAGAAATACAGTTCCAATTCCTTCACCACCAACTCCTGTTCCTCCTCATCGAAGGAAAAAAGTATCTTTTCCTTATCCACTGTCGATGCACAACCTTCTCAGAAAAGCCATGCCGACCAATGAATAAAACAAGTTTAATACATATCTTCATGCCATGATGGGGAAGATGAGAATGCCATTACCTGTAGTTGATATGCACAAGATTCCATCTGTGAGAACAAAATTTCTAAAGGCGTTGAAGGTACAAGATTAAGAAGAATATCCATGTGTAATTTTGAACACCATGTATCATGGGCAACAAAAAGATGAAAACCCTTTGTTCTATATTTCACTGGGGGTGAATGGTCTCTGATTGCATAACTTCATGTTGGAATTTGAGGTTTTAGAAAAAGTAATGTCTTTCAACGTCATGGAGCAACTTGGTTTGAAGAAACCTACCCATATCGAAATGTGTGCGACATTGATTCAAACAAGGTGAAAGTATATGGTCTCATAGAAGATGTGGAGGTGTATTTGGACAATTTCCCTCATATCATCCTCATTATGAACATAGTTCTGATTGATGTTATAAATGCTTGGGGCATTATTTTGTCAAGAAATTGGGTTTCTACCATGGGAGGTTTCCTTAGCATGGATCTTACTCACAGAGATATTACCATGGGGGATGACACATTTGAGATTCTATACAGTTAGTCAATAAGCATGTGATGGATATGAGTCACCCTTATTATCACAGTGACTGTAATCTATATCTACCTCAATAGATAATTGATTATGAACCTCGATATTTCCTTTTCTGCAATAAGATTTCATAGACACACTACTTCCAAGGACAAATAAATGCAAAGAGAATCTTTCAGAATTTTGAGGGAAAGTGCGAGGATCCATCAAGATACTGAATAAATATGAAGTTGATAAAAATGACGAAAGAGAGAAAGATATCAAAGATATGTTCAATTCAGAATCACCTTCATAGCCTTACATATAAAACATACCTTAAATTAACATCAGTGAAGGGAGCCTTGCATTCATGCGGGACAAGGAGGGGGATGAATCCAGGTATGATCATACGAATGATGTGTTATGGCACGACCCCTATATAGTTATGAAGAAGTATGAGAAATGAAAATAGTACATGTCTTCCATGGATGGGAGAAAGATTTTGTTACTAGTTGATGTATCTCTTCTCCAACCTACATCAAAGGAACCTTACTTCTTCAAGGCCTGGGCACCAGGTAAATACGTAGGTCATTTGATTTCCCTTCCACTTGAATTTTCTTGTTCATGATAATTTAAATGCATATAGTTATGTTTCCATGTCATATCTCATATTTAATTTTTCTCTACTTGGATTATTGCATAATTTCTTTACATCATTATATGATATGTTAGTTAGATTTTTTTGAAAAATTGCAAAATTTTCTTTTAAGGACAAGTTGAAATTCTGGATTTTGATCATATGGAAAAAGGATGAGTGAGCCACCATGGATTTCATAGTTTTTTGTTTCATTGTGTGTAGGAACAGGTCTTACCAGATAATTTTGAGGTTCTCATGCACTCTGCGACGAGTACATGTCCCCAAGTAAGAACCAGATCTTATACCCCATTTCTAGGGATAACTGAGGAAACAATCTCTCAAGGGCCTCATGTTTCATACATGGATTACCAACAGGAATACAAATATGAAAATACATTAATTCACCACACATCACCATTCAAATGATGGCAACAACATCCACCACACCTAGTTTTGATCACAGAGGAGAACAAGTCTTTCTCCATGAGGTGACAAGTCTGATATTGTGGTAAGTGTCAGTTTAATATTTGAAGAAATTGAACATGTTGCAAAGAATTCTTTCTTGATTTTGAAAATATTTTCTTGGAAATTATGATCTTTTCCCTATTTCACCTCGGTGAGTGTCATCGTTTCCTAGTAAGTGGCCACCATTGGGTAAATGGGTTCTATCAGGGGGGTCTCCTTGAAGTGTCAACATACCATTCTCATTCATAATTTCCAACTTCCATCATTTCTTCCATTCTGTCTCCCAAACTTTTAGGTTTTTGGGCTGATTGAACCAAGAAGGGAATCTGCCTAATTTCATGGGAAGAAGGGGCCATTAGGATTGGAGGTTATTTAGAAAAATAATCATGCAATAGAAGCTCTCACTGGAATACCGATATCACTAAAATTATTTTCCTAAAATATGAGGGACCTGTAATAATAATTAATTAAATAATGACCACCTTCTAGGGTAGATCGTTTGTAGGTATGTATTTCCTTTTTAGTGCCACTTATTGACTTCAAACTGGAAGGTATTCATAAAAACATGTTAAATAAGGTAGAGTTTTTGTTGGATATGAATTTCCATTATAGTTCCCCTTATTATTTTAAAATTGGTGACACATGCAAATTAAATGGCTAAATAATAAAGAGTTTTCAAAAAATATGATTCAAAAACAAAAAGGGGAAAATGGTGTGGCTATGCCTCAATGAAGGCATCCATAAATGAGACAATATGAACCCTTGTATATCATGAAATCGCATACCATGAATTCTAACCCAATTTGATTCACATTCACTACATGAACTAGAGAGTTTTCTCCTTGGAAACTCCCCTACTTGAGGAATTGGCTTACCCTACAGGGGACTATGAAACCCCTCCCATATCTAAATTTGGAAATTTTTATAAGATCTTTGATAATATGTTTATTTTTAAAGGGGAGATTTTATGCACATGTTTGGGTGGTTCTTTTATTAGATACGTATTACTTGGAATGTATTATGAGGAAGAACATTTATATGCAGTATGTGTGGAATTATTAAATTAAATCATTGAGCATGGAGATGTTGCAATGAGGCTATTGGCTATGACCCTTAATGAAGATGACTAGAGGTGGTTCATAGGACTACCTGACAATCATTTGGAATATTATAATTATTTCTCCAAATTACTTACAAGAAGGTGGTCAACCAAGAAAGACAACAAAATGATATTGTCTCAATTTAATCAGGTCAATAAAAGGAAAATGAAATAGTGCAGGAATATGATACTATATTTGATAAGTTGTATGAGAAAATCTCAACCAAGATACGCCCACCAACAAAAATTGTTCATGTTATATACATGAATTCCTTTGAAGGTAAATTTTGTTTTATCTAAGAGATAACAAACCTGATACTTTGGAAAAATCAAAAGATTACAATACATAAATCAAGGAAAATATTATGAGTGCAAATATTGATCTCTTTTAGTATGCTAGAGCTAAGGTTGAGGCAAAGACAAAAACCTCTACAAATTTTACACCAGATCCAATTACTCTCTTGGCTTAGAAGATCGATCAGATGAATACTCAATTTTTCCAAATTTAGAACTGGATCGTAAACAGGTTGATGACATTGCAAAGAACAATCTGCTCCATGAACTTATGTCTTCAGGAAAACCAACCCAATTTAAAGTGAATGCCTCAACAAGAGGAAAAGGATCTCGATAATTTGAATACAATTGGAATGGTTAGTACAGAATAAATTCAATGGTTCTTTCCTTGTAATGAATAACACTCGGGAGAAGAATGTCCAAGATGAACAAAGGAGGATTGCACAACTTTTGGAAATCAGATGAACTTCATTGATACAATATTTGATTTTCAAGATGATTAGTATGTATATATTACATTGGAACAAATTGAAGAGGTTATAAAGGGGAGCATAAGAGAACTTAACCAACTAGATGAGAATACCAAAAATGAGTTGAGGAAGGAATATATGTTTACATATGGAAGAAGAAATAGAGTTCCAATTCCTTCACCACCAACTCCAGTCCCTCCTCATCGAACGAAAAAAGTATCCTTTCCTTATCCACTATCGATGCACAATCTGCTCCCAAAACCCATGCCGACCAATGAATAAAACAAGTTTAATACATATCTTCATGCCATGATGGGGAAGATGATAATGCCATTACCTGTAGTTGATATGCACAAGATTCCATCTGTGAGAACAAAATTTCTAAAGGCGTTGAAGGTACAAGATTAGGAAGAATATCCATGTGTAATTTTGAACACCATGTATCATGGGAAACAAAAATATGAAAACCCTTTGTTCTATATTTCACTGGGGGTGAATGGTCTCTGATTGCATAACTTCATGTTGGAATTTGAGGTTTTAGAAAAAGTAATGTCTTTCAACGTCATGGAGCAACTTGGTTTGAAGAAACCTACCCATATCGAAATGTGTGCGACATTGATTCAAACAAGGTGAAAGTATATGGTCTCATAGAAGATGTGGAGGTGTATTTGGACAATTTCCCTCATATCATCCTCATTATGAACATAGTGGTGATTGATGTTATAGATGCTTGGGGCATGATTTTGTCAAGAAATTGGGTTTCTACCATGGGAGGTTTGCTTAGCATGGATCTTACTCACAGAGATATTACCATGGGGGATGACACATTTGAGATTCTATACAGTTAGTCAATAAGCATGTGATGGATATGAGTCACCCTTATTATCATAGTGACTATAATCTATATCTACCTCAATAGATAATTGAGTATGAACCTCGATATTTCCTTTTCTGCAATAAGATTTCATAGACACGCTACTTCCAAGGACAAATAAATACAAAGAGAATCTTTCAGAATTTTGAGGGAAAGTGCGAGGATCCATCAAGATACTAAATAAATATGAAGTTGATAAAAATGACGAAAGAGAGAAAGATATCAAAGATATGTTCAATTCAGAATCACCTTCATATCCTTACATATAAAACATACCTTAAATTAACATCAGTGAAGGGAGCCTTGCATTCATGCGGGACAAGGAGGGGGATGAATCTAGGTATGATCATATGAATGATGTGTTATGGCACGACCCCTATATAGTTATGAAGAAGTATGAGAAATGAAAATAGTACATGTCTTCCATGGATGGGAGAAAGATTATGTTACTAGTTGATGTGTCTCTTCTCCAACCTACATCAAAGGAACCTTACTTCTTCAAGGCCCAGGCACCAGGTAAATACGTAGGTCATTTGATTTCCCTTCCACTTGAATTTTCTTGTTCATGATAATTTAAATGCATATAGTTATGTTTCCATGTAATATCTCATATTTAATTTTTCTCTACTTGCATTATTGCATAATTTCTTTACATCATTATATGATATGTCAGTTAGAATTTTTTGAAAAATTGCAAAATTTTCTTTTAAGGACAAGTTGAAATTCTGGATTTTGATCATATGGAAAAAGGATGAGTGAGCCACCATGGATTTCATAGTTTTTTGTTTCATTGTGTGTAGGAACAGGTCTTACCAGATAATTTTGAGGTTCTCATGCACTGTGCGACGAGTACATGTCCCCAAGTAAGAACCAGATCTTATCCCCCATTTCTAGGGATAACTGAGGAAACAATCTCTCAAAGGCCTCATGTTTCATACATGGATTACCAACAGGAATACAAATATGAAAATACATTCATTCACCACACATCACCATTCAAATGATGGCAACAACGTCCACCACACCTAGTTTTGATCACAGAGGAAAACAAGTCTTTCTCCATGAGGTGACAAGTCTGATATTGTGTTAAGTGTCATTTTAATATTTGAAGAACTTGAACATGTTGCAAAGGATTCTTTCTTGATTTTGAAAATATTTTCTTGGAAATTATGATCTTTTCCCTATTTCACCTCGGTGAGTGTCATCGTTTCCTAGTAAGTGGCCACCATTGGGTAAAGGGGTTCTATCAGGGGGGTCTCCTTGAAGTGTCATCATACCATTCTCGTTCATAATTTCCACCTTCCATCATTTCTTCTGTTCTGTCTCTTGAAATTTTAGGTTTTTGGGCTGATTGAACCAAGAAGGGAATCTGCCTAATTTCATGGGAAGAAGGGGCCATTAGGATTGGAGGTTATTTAGAAAAATAATCATGCAATAGAAGCTCTCACTAGAATACCGATATCACTAAAATTATTTTCCTAAAATATGAGGGACCCGTAATAATAATTAATTAAATAATGACCACCTTCTAGGGTAGATCGTTTGTAGGTATGTGTTTCCTTTTTAGTGCCACTTATTGACTTCAAACTGGAAGGTATTCATAAAAACATGTTAAATAAGGTAGAGTTTTTGTTGAATATGAATTTCCATTATACTTCCCCTTATTATTTTAAAATTGGTGACACATGCAAAGTAAATGGCTAAATAATAAAGAGTTTTCAAAAAATATGATTCAAAAACAAAAAGGGGAAAATGGTGTGGCTATGCCTCAATGAAGGCATCCATAAATGAGACAATATGAACCCTTGTATATCATGAAATTGCATGCCTAGAAGTCTAACCCAATTTTATTCACATTCACTACATGAACTAGAGAGTTTTCTCCTTGGAAACTCCCCTACTTGAGGAATTGGATTACCCTACAGGGGACTATGAAACCCCTCCCATATCTAAATTTGGAAATTTTTATAAGATCTTTGAGAATATGTTTATTTTTAAAGGGGGGATTTTATGCACATGTTTGGGTGGTTCTTTCATTAGATACGTATTACTTGGAATGATATTGTGACTTTTAGATCCTTGGAGGGCGTACTTCTTTTACTTTGCAGGTCATTGACACATGAAATCTTGATCGTGAAGGCACAAGGTCACTTGGAACTTCATTTGGGGAATGAATCCCACAAGTTGGATTATGTTCCCTCCTCACTTTTGGGGATGCTAGAAGAGGTACATTATCTTTAGAGGCACTTGATTACCCCTTGGAGGTGACTTTCTAGCCCTCTTATCCCCATCATTTTCCTTTGGAGGCTTTATCTATCTCTTTTGGGGCATGACATCACAACTAGAGGGCTCGGATGTGATGGTGTTGGATGATTTTATGATTACTTGGAATGATTTGATAGAGGAAGACCCTTTCACCTTGAATACATTTCCTTTGGAGGCCTAACGTCTCCCTCAACTAGCTAAACGACTTGCTCACCATACAAAAATCTCACCCCTTTAGGACATGATGTCATTTTTTAGGGATTTCTTCTTTTGTAAAATTGAATTATTATTTGTAAAGGTGAAAATTAGGAGGTTGGCCTCTCTAATTTGTGCTTTACCCTAATTTAAGTTTACAAATTGGTTTTCGAGGGTCTTGTATAAATAAATTACTTGTCACTTCATTTTAGACACAACACACTTGAGAATTACATAAATACGTGTTGAAATTTTCTCCCCTCTTAGGAAAATCACACTTTCTCTCTCTCTTGTGCTATTTTGGATGCTAGTACTAATCTCTTGTGGAGGAATTGGTGCGCTATCTCTCTTTGATGCTTATTCTTTATTGCTGCTGGAATGTTCTTGGTAGAGAAAGGCTTATCTTGTTATCTATTGGAATTGGTAAGGAAAATTGTGTATATTTTTGGTGTTTTCTACTTGTTGTATGGTTAATATTGTCTTAATGTTTGAAGGAATATAAATTCATACATCCTCCACTGATTTCCATTATATTTGTCTTGAATAATTTAATTTGCAAAGGTTTCGAAGAGGAGTAAAAAGGCTTACACCCTCATAGATTTATTTTGCTAGTTTTGTTTTCCCTAGGGAGTAAAAACGATTACACCCCTAGGGAGGTAAAACAACTATCCCTTAAAACAATATGCCCCATAAACCAATTGATAAGGGACTAGTATGATTTTCATTGGAGAAATAAAATCATTGCATTGGTATAGGTGTAAAATAGAGATTTTTCAATTGTCTAAATTGGAAATTCTTCTTCATTATATAAGCTTGTTTGACCCTCTAGGGAGTCTTATTTAGCCAAGTGATTCTATTGTTGTTATACAATTAATTCTATAGCCATTGGGGCTGTTGAAAAATCTATTTTATCATCTTTTCTCACTCTTTCTACTACTGAAAATTGCATGTTAATCTAGTGCTAATTGTTCTTCTTACCAAGGGATTTCATTTAAGTGTTTTTCTTGTGAATTTTAGTGGCTAGAACTTTTCATTGTAGAAAATGTTTTCTGCAGACACAAGGCTTCCCTAAATATATTTCTGATAACATCATTTTGCAGCCATGTTTTTCCATCAAAATTTGTGTCTAAATATTGAGATATTATCTAGAAGCTTAGGGCTTGATTACCCAATAATTATTTGATGTTTTGGATGGTTGATTTTGTAGCTAGTAACATATTTTTTTCTGATATATATATTTCCATACTGTTGCAATTTGGGGCAGAAAGATTATCTTTCTAATTCTTCATTGATATAAGTATTGGTTTATGATCATTTTTCTTGTTACGAGCAGGGATAACATTGTTTTACCAGTGAAAAACGCTTGGAAAGCTTCTCCTTCTTCACAAGACTCTTTTCCAATCCATTCTTCACATCATAACTTGACCTATAGGGGTTTCACTTATCATCATCTCACTTTCTATCTAAAACTCCCTAGGGGCACTAGGATTTCCCCCTTGTGGTGATTTCATCATCACTAAAGTGAGGGGAGTATCTATCTAAGGAGAAAGTGGGTAGGTACTCCCATAGTTATCACACTTTCGTGGATTGGGTTGGGCTTTGTCCAATATACATATTGTGTGATAACAACATTAACTCAAGAATGTCTATCATAATGATGACTTATTCATGACCTTAACGAAATTAGGGGATTAATGACCATGCTTCATGTACTTGGTATTATTGATAAAATTACCTTGGACCCAATTCAATATGAGTAAATCTTCATGCACAGACCATGGTATTTTATGAGTAAATCTTAGTTTGATGTGATGTTAATATGATAAAGGTTTTATCATGTGTTGATACCTTGGTCTGAATAACATGATACAATGTTTTGGACTCACCATGCCTTGTTTCTTTCTTCTATGAAGGAATGAGTTGATGTGATTGTCTAGTCTATGATGAATACAAATATTTCTTAATAAATAATGATAGCATTTAAATATTTATTGATAATGGAAATTGATAATTAATGAAGGGTGGCTAGCATGATTAGTTATTAATAGTATTTTTGAAAATATATGCACGTGTTCATTTATGATGTTCTATATGTCAATGATCTTACCACATGAAGCATTGTTTCTCAATAGTTATGTAGTAATGATGACCTTTCAAGATGATTTAATATCACGTGTCCTCTTTTTTATATTATTCATGATATGTGCATGCATTAGAAACCTTTCTTTTCACATCATTCATGACATATGCACATTTTGGGTGCCCTTATGGTTACCTTTCCTTTGATATAGTTCATATTATGATTTACGGTGTATCCAAACGATGAATGCCTCATTATGATTTACATATCTTTGGATAATTTTCTTTGATATTGTTCATTGTATGTGCATATGTATGGTTCCTTGTTGGATATGTTTCTTTTGATATGGTTCATATAATTATTTATGGTACATGAACATGTTGGGTGCATCATTATGATGTATAACTATATTGGTGTAACACCCCCTCTTCCATAAAAAAATAAATAAACATACTTGAACTTAATAACATGTTCTATTAAGTTAATTCAAGTAATTTTTTTTGTGAGAACCTAATCAATCAATTATTTTCTATTAATTCTAATGGTTATGGTACTACATTAACAAATTAGTCACTTATTGATACCTTATGCCAAGGCTCAACTCTAACATCAACATGTTGTCAAGGCTTCGCTCAATTTATGGGCTTCTCTTAATTTAAGTATTGTAATTTATGTTCTTTTAGCCTCAACACATCAACACCTTAATGATCATTCTTAACAAACTATTAAAAAATAAGTATTTTGTATTTAATCATTAAAAGTTAATTATAAAGTAGGCAATCACTCTCCATTTATTTACAACATAGAATTTCATGGTTACCATACATTATCCTATTTTTCTTCTTATGTTGATCAATTCCATGGTTTATTATTGAACTCATTGTATATTGACTTATATATACTCATAAAGGTTAAATTTCGTATTTCTTTCCTTTGTTATCAACATTTAGATGACTTGATCGAATTCTTGTTTCCACAACATATTACTAATTTATGTATATACTTTGGTGTGTATAACGAAAGCTATAGGTCATATCTCGTCCTTGTTTTCCATCATAATCTCGTACATGTATTTTACATTCTAATACACAAATCATTTATCGATAGCTATATGGTCGAATTGATTCAAGTCACGTCATGAGTTATGAAATGGGATACTATGAAATATTTCTTAGTAATTCTATACCATTAAATTGGTAGTTGAACACTTGTATTCCACTTAGCAGTGACTAGGTATGTGCCACGTCTTGTCCCTCTTGCATATGTGTCATTAACCAATTTCAGACTCAATTCATTACTATCATTGCACGATCAAGGAACCATATGTTTTTGTTCTGATATGCATAGGGTAACTTAGAGTCGTGAGTTTTATTTTTCTACATACTCCTTTTCTGTTCGCCATTATCATGATTATGTAAGCTAATCTTCCCGCTATTAGGAATTACAATAATTTTTATAAATTTTGTAACATTCCGCTCTGGCGCACATACCTAACTTATTCTTTGAGGACACTTGCTCGCAAGTGATCTGGATTTATATGATGATAAAACTTTTCTTTCATTTTTGATGCATTGAGTTATATGACAGGATGTTTTTACTACCATGGTGTAGAGAGGTGCTGCTGACTCAGTTTCTTTGAGTGTGCAGGGTGTCAGACCTGGAGGATGCAGAGGCATCTGTGGAACTCCCTTGGACTCCGGATTGAGTCAGGGAGTGGGGTATTTGAG
>JASDQU010363272.1:0-11683 GCA_032191745.1 Picea mariana
AACATTTAAGTGGGGTAAAAGGAGGTTGCCCCCTCGAAGAGGCTTATTATCTGAAATTATCTCTTTTTCAAGGCGTTGAGTACTTTTCCTGAGGTTTTTCTATGCTATATTGATGTTTGGTTCTTAACAGCGCTGCACATACCAAATGACTATATTGACAACTTGTGACACCTAACTGGTAGTATTGAAAGTGAACATGAGTATCGGTTTGATGGGTTTCTTGAAAAAATTATCCTTTCAATACAATGGATCATCTTTCATATATATAACCGTTATCATCAAAATCTTCTAATAGCCTCATATTTTGCTCTGTGCATCACATCAAATAATATTTTACGTTTTCAATGTTGTCTATAGGTGCAACCATGGAAAAAACATCTCTTGCAAATAATTGGATATATTGGACAACAATTAATTCATGTTAGATTATCACACAAGTATGTATCTACAAGTTATTTGAAAACAATTAAACATAAAAATTGTACCTTCTCTAACAAGATCAGAAACTCTATCGCCATCAACTGACACTATAGTTTCATTTGATTCCATCTCCTCTGAGCTTGCAAGTGGCATTTTCCCTTTTACATTAAGTTCAGTATGTCTCCAAGCTTTAACATATCCTACATTTTCGTTCTCACAAATATCTATGGATTCTGAGTCGTCTATGCAAACTAAACAAAAGCAAGAGTCATTTCATCTATCAAATGCAAACCCATTTTGAAAATGTTTTGTTTTAACTGAATGTATTTTTCTTGTCCCAGGTATTGTACTAGAGTCATATGAGATTGATCTATTTATATCTTCGATTCCAACATGCCAAAAATACCTGCATAAGACAAGAACTTGTTAACTTGAAATCTCTCAAGAAAATGATTGAAGATTGAGTATAAATTTGAACATGTTCAAATTTATATATCCTGTGTGCATACATGTAACATTTATATATAGACACACCTGCGCACATCCCTTGATGAATTATATTCATGGCTTAGCACCATGTTGCACCATTCAACAACTTATTCAGTGGGTTCAAATCAATCGGCATGAGGTTTCAACTGATACCTTCGAAGTGCTCGTTTTATACATGCCCCTGCACCGTCGTGCTCTACTTTTCCATGACCAGTCTCAAAAAATTTCCAACAATGTGTAATGTTTAATTTTTTATGAAGATGACATAACCAATATAATGATCATGCAGATTTGAATTGACCCACACACCCATCGGACCATATCCAATGCCGATCAAATATGATTTCATGTTCTTTCAATGAATCATAAAATTTATCAAAACAATGTTGTACATAATGTGTGTCATGCGCTCGATCATCACTTATATAAAAGTGATATTATTTAATAACATGTCGATTGTTGTTGGTGATTTATATGTTTGGAAGAATCCATTGAGCATGTCTATATAGAACGTGGACAAATATGGTGACTTGATCATAATGATAATAGTCACTCTGTATTTCTTTTTGTGCAGTGAATGTGTAATTCTCTGCAAAATAAACTACAGACAAAATTGTCCCTGGTGGAAACACTTCACGAGATTGTTTGAAATGTAGATCTTGCCATCGATCTCTATGTGAATGCTTGGTGTATTTATAGATTTATTCCTCAAACTTCTTCAAAAACTCTATCAAGCAGATTTTATCTACCTTCAAATCAAGCCTTTTGGAAATAACATTTGAATAATGTGGAGTCGTGCTGCTCATATATTCATATCTCTTCCAATTGAATCTTATATTAGAAAATGATTGATCATTCATATCAATATGATACTTTGAATGAAACAAACTTAGATTTCCACAACGATCACATTTCTTTCCACCAACACATTTTTTTTGTAAAATAAATCATCTCCTCTTTCACATAGAATTTCAGATATAAAAACATAGAATGTAGAAGGAGGAGGTGAACCTGGCCATAAAGTTTTACCAAAATCCAAAAAAGTGTCGTAATACAACTCAAACTCCACATGATAATGACAACAACATGTGTCACGAATACTGATGGGTCTAACAAACCATGGTTTTTATTGCACAAATGTATTGATGGAAATTTTAACTTCTTTGTGCTCTTCTTTGAACTTATTAAACAACTCTATTTGTGTCATTGGCAATATATGTTTTGGATGTTCTTCATATTGATTTCGTGCTATTCTTCATCGCAACACATCCCTTGTATGTGGTGAAACACGAGATTCTTCCAACCAACAATTATGGGCCACTTCTTTAACATTTTCTGCAAGTCTATATTTGTAGGGTTGTCTAGAAATCACTGTCCAACAAGCCAATTCATCATTTACATCTATTTGGAAACGAAACTTTCTATGTTTCTGCAATGTTTTTCTTGACATTCCCATCGTTTTTGCCATGTGTAGTGTCAAACGATCTTTTATATTGCTTCCTGAAACAATTGTTGTTTGTAGCATTTTACGTGCAACACGGACATCTTCTTTTTGAGATTTTCCAAAAGATTTTAATACATTAGTTATATTGTTAAAGACATTCTGTTTCACCTTTGTATCCTTTGTTGACTTTTGAATACCCAATAATGATGTAGTTTCTTTTAACTTTCTTGACTTCAATAGACAAAGTAAAAGTTGAGCATGTGCTGTTACTGATTCATCTTTGAAAAAATTATTATACATGTTCTTAGTTCGATATCTTATATAATGCTTAGCTTTTTTCTTCCCAAATTTGTCAGTATCAAAATTTTCTACTATTTCATCATCAATGTTGAGAGATTCTCCTGCATATTTCAATTTAAAGTTTATATTAAGAAACATAACACGAACACAAATTCACTAAGTTATATATACTTGAGTGTTCATCTTGTATTAATCTAAATTTATGTATATACCTATAGGTGATTCATCTTCTGATTCAATTTCAGTTTCAATGTCCTCTACTTCAATTTCAGTTTCAGTGTCTTCTTCGACATTATGAGACAAATCTATTTATGTTTTTTGAAAAACATCAAATTGTAATGACAATCAATTATATTATTTACAGTATTTTAAATTTGAATTCTATACTTTGAATTTTGTACTTTCTAAATAAAGTCCCAATGTGTGTCGTGTGCTCGATCATCATATGTATATGCATACCTAGTTCAACCTCTTCTTGTCAAAAATCTCTATTGACATTATCATGATTTCTTTCTTCAATATTTGCACATTCTTGTTTCTTTCTCCGATAAATCTCTTTCCTTTGTTCGATTTGGCAAGTATCATCTTGAGTGCGATCATATTTTCTCTTGCACAAACTTTTGTTTCCCATGACTTTTATAGTTATCTGTAAAAGATATGTTCAACAAAGACACCACCTTGAAAAAATTCTCAACATTTATCTTTCAACATATAAATTGTTATTCCAATAAAAACTTGAACAAACATCAATTACCTTATTCAAAAAAAACCAAAAAGATGATTTGAAACTTTGTTTAAGTGCTCTAGAAAACTACCATGTATTGATATCGATCCTCCGATTAAGCCTATGGAATAGAGGGAAGAAATAAAGAAAGAAAAGAATAAAGTTGCAATCATTAATAGAAATGATTTGAAATCCCTATCCTCGAGCTTATATATGTTTGTCCATCCAATGAATTTTGTTAAATGTGTTTGGCTGAAAGCCTATTTATAAAATTTGGCATGAAAGGAAACGATACGATGCGTCATTTCATTTTTTCCGACGAAACGAAATTCGTTCGACAGTATTTCAGCCGAAAGAATGGTTTTTCGGCCGAAAACCTTGGAAACCGTTCAATTTTGACGGTTTTCATTAGATTTTATTCTTTCGGCCAAAATACTATGTTTTCGGCCGAAATATTATTTCAGCCAAAAAAAGGAAATTGGGACTGAAAACTAAAACCAGAGAATTTCCCCAAGCTTAACTAAACTTGAGAGATTGTAGACTCCTACAAATACTGAGAATTTGGTTTCAAAATTGACACCAGCATTTCCAAAACTGAATCTACTTTCAATTCCTATAATTTGTTTTCATTTTCTTTATTTTTATCTATTTTTATTTAATTTAAAAAAAAAAATCACTACATAATATTTTCAGCAGACATTATGATTTGATGAAATGAAATATCGGCATCTCTAAAAATATACAGTGAAAATTTTGGAAAAAATATATATTTATAATCCTTAAGCTGTTATTTTCAAAAGGGTATATTTAGATTTTAGTTTTAAGTAAAAATTAAGATAGATACAACGTGTAGAAAAACATGTGTTTAAAATCTGCAACGTTTTTAGCTTGGTCAACTTCAAAAAATTCTAGAAATTATAATATTCATCTGTTAGATTCAAAATTATAGTCAAAATAAAACAGAGTCTCTATAGATTGTTTCAGTATATTTCATTTCTTAAAAACATAAGATTAATAATAGATACATTGTTGTAGAAATAAGTAACTCATTATCATTCATTTCATGTTTAAGGAACATATTGTTAAACAATTGTCAAATTGACATATCAAATCGTGATAAAAAGAAATTGAAAAATAGTCATTTGAAAGATAACACAATTCTTCACAAGTTTTGTTTTACTGTAAAGTGAAATGCTAAATAAAAAAAATACTTTTGTATGCCCAAAGTTGAATAACTTGTGAAAATATAGTTTTTTTCCTCATAAAACAAGAAAAAGTGTAACCCATCTTCATGATTTCACCCTCAAGGAAATGTTGCAGACCACATCAGTAAGGACATGTGGCAAAACATGTCAGCAAGGAAGAGTGGTAGACCACGTTAGCAAGGACATGTGGCAAACCATGTCAGAGAGTGAAACATGGCAACCACTCGACCCATGCTAGGTCAACAGGTGACGTGTGTAATTTTGTGTCACACCAGGAGATTTACTTCAGGAGTTTCACCACCAACAAATGAAAAAATCTCTAAAGTCCTGAAGGCCAAAGTCGCCAAGGGTCGAAGTGTTGAGGTCGCAAAACTTCAAACTCCCAAAGGCCGAAGTCACGAAGGGTCGAAGTGTCGAAGTCGTGAAGCGTCGAAGTGCCAAAGGACCAAATTCATGAAGGGTCGAAGTGCCAAAGTCATGAAGAGCTGAAGTGTCGAAGGACCGAAGTCACAAAGGGCCAAAGTGCCAAAGAGCTGAAGAGACAAAATCGTGAGGGACAGAGTCTGGAAATCTCGAAGGCCTAAGTCCTGAAGTGAACAAGGATCCTTGATTTTAGGAGGACACATGGAAAAAATCTATGGACTCAGGCTAAAATCTTTCTGGGAGAGCATGAAGGTTGAGAATTGAAATCGTTGAAGCTAGGAGTAGCAAAGCAAATCTCGACCATTGATCGAGAAAGGGGACATAGGACCATTGATCTAGTTGAGAGGTAATATCCCTGAAGTAGAGGCAGAGCCGTCGATTGAGAAGGTCGGGTGTCTGCAGATCATCAACTCCAGAAGATTGACGTATGAAATAAGATTTGAGAATTTAAAGTCCCGAAAGCCGGACTCACAGAGGAGATCCTGATTGTAGATTCAGGGAGACAGTTTTCAATAGATCTTCCACTCCAAAAGATTTTCATATGGAAAAAACATGGTTTGAGAGTTGAAACTCCTGAAGCCCGGATCACGAAATAAATCATAGTCATTTATTTAGGAAGATTAGATCTGATCTGTAGAACTTTAAGGGACAGATCTCGATCGTTAGTTTAGGAGCACCGTCAAGATCGTGAGATTGATGGTCTCGTTTCATTGCGGAGATTGAAGGTGTGCAAATGGTAAGTCATGGTTTTAGACTCGTGACTTTACATAACAGAGTGCCTTAATAGTATACTCCATCACCTAGTATTATACACCCGAAGGGCTATTTCTGTTACTATTATTAACCTAGCTTTTAGTTATAATTTAATATTATAGTAACTACCATGTCTCAACATTGAGTTACTATAGTAAGTCTAGGAGATTAGCACCATCTTTGAGTGACCTATAAAGATATTGAATGACGTAATACCAATATGTTTTTTACTATAACAATTTTATTTATTGTCATATTAACTAACATTGTTTGTGTTGAGTACTATATTTTATTATAGGAAGTTTGCACCATTTTAAAGTCCAGAAGAGAAAATATTTCATTATTAAGTCTAGGCTTACCCTTGTAATGATGAAAATAAATTATAAATTAGAATAGCAACAAAATTTATCTCATTATTATTTATATTTTTGTATTAAAATCTAAGTAACTTATCGAGGTTTACTTCATCAATAATAGATTAATATACAAGAGATTTCTTACGTATAAAGTTATTTAACGACATTGACACTAACATTGTCTTCAATACGAGTACTATATTTTATTATAGGAATTTGACATCATTTTAAAGTCCACAAGATAAAATATTTCTTTATTAAGTCTAGGTTTACCCTTGTAATGATCAAAATAAATTATGAATTAGAATAACAACAAAATTTATTTATATCACTATTTATATTTTTGTATTAAAAGTGACGCAGACATCACCTCTGCCTCGACAAAGCCTTTGCACTAACCTCCCATTCTTAATGGATCGTTCTAACTTCAACTTCGAGCTGAAGTGGCTCTTTCGATTCCTCACTAAAATCTTTGTTAAAAACCCAATTCACAGGTCCTCCCTTTTCCCCTGTCACAGCTTCTGTGCATACCTGGTCTCTTCCCGATCGAAATTTTGGGTTTCAGGGTTTCGCGATCCCCATTGTCAAGAACCTCAACCTTCTCGATCCCCCGATCTCTGATATGCCAATATACCGAAACAACTCTAACTTCAGCTAGCCCCCTTGGGCTATACCTTTGGTCCACATGACCTTCCCTTATATGACTGTGGTCCCTTTCGAGGTTTCGCGACTCAAGTGCCCAACCTCTAGGTCTCTTGACTCCCAAATTTCTGAGTCTCCAAGCACCGAGATGCCCTTCCCTTTCGGGATCCTCCCTCAAAATCCTAGGTTGTTGCCACACATCCCCTCGAGATGGACGGCCCTCCTCACTTCGCGGTTTCGAGAACTAAAATGCTTATGGGTTCTTTCCCCCGGAACTCCAAAATTTTTGATTCTCAACCTCTTATATGATGAAATGACATCAGCCAGCCCGACATTGGAGCTTTTCACCTTATCAGGGTTTTAGACTTCGCAGTTCCAAAATGTATGTGGTTCCTGTCTTAAGGATTCACGAAACGTTGAATCTCGAAATGTCGACGGCTTCTGATCTCCACCACATGTCCCAACCAATGGATAGTCCTCGATCATTCATGATTTCGCGAAGTCAAATGCCGATGTCATCCTGTCCTCTTGAACCCCAAAAATACGACATGCAAAGTGCCAACGGGCTCTTGATTGTCGCCACCTGTCTCAACTAACAGACAATCTTGATTCAGTCTCAAGATTTCGTGACTTTCGATTCCCCGATGTCGTAGTTTATCTGTCAACTTAAAACCCCAGTAGTCGAAATAACGACGGGTGCTTGATCTCCACAACGTTTCCCAATAGATGGACGGTCCAGATCAAGATCGGGGTTTTCACTATGAAGTGACCCGATCTCCTGTCCTCTAGACTTCCAATATCCTGAATTTTGAAGTTTCGATATCCCAACACCTTTCAAGACCTTCACTCTGCCTGCGAGAGTTTAACCCTCGTGCAACTTTAGTCAGATCCTATGGCTAACGGGTAACTAGGTGAAGATCCAATGGCTCATGATCTCCTAAGCTTGGAACTCTGGAAACAGATGTAACCTCCTTGCTTCTCTATCAAATCGGATGGCTGGTAGGATTTCGCTAATTCTCTACGAAGAATTTTGACTGTTCGTCTCTTCCCTTCGATGACTTTGCATGTTTGAATCCCTCTGAGGGTTTCCACAACTTCGAGTCTTTTAAGAAACTCCTGCATGCACTCCTTGCGGCCAACCTTCAAGCATTTTGGTTTTGAACACCTTCGACCCCGTGCACTCCTTGTAGCAGTAGTCCTTTAATAGTTTCTTGGGTTTCAAACCCTAGATTCAAGCTTGGTATATGCACACATTGCACGAATCCTGTGTCTAACTGCACCTTTGAGGAAATGAGAACAAGAGATAACTTATCTAAGCCTTCAGAGACAAGACCTCTGAACCCTTTTGTCAATGCACTCCTTGCGTACAATTCAACTGCACTCCTTGCAGGAACCCTCTCTCAGATAGAGAAACAATTGAAACTCATTTCCTAACTCTTTCTCTCTCAGACTTCAAACATTTAACAATAAATCATCCATACATAGCATAGAAAGCAAATGTATAACAAAAAGAGAAAAATTATGAACATACCATTCATCGTACACATACAAGAAACAACTACAACGCCATGAATCTGAATTAAGACTTCTTCTATTAACTTAATCCCTGTACATGGGTGTTTTTCAATTACAGTTTCTCTGTTCTAGCTTAGTATGCTCTCTCCTCCTTGGTAATTTTCTTCACTACTACTTCTACAATATTACAATGAGGGTGTCTATATCCATTTTTCCTCCACTCCTAAAACTGTCTAATCTGAGAATTCAAAGCTAGCTACTAACGTAAATGCCTTCTTAGTCCTTCAGACGAGAGCGGGTCACTCAAGGTCTGATTACAATCTATAAGTACACCTCTCCTTAACTGTTACATTTACGTTTGGTGCATCTATCTTCAAAAAAAAATTAAACAATTTATCATGTGTCTAAAATGTATTGCGCTTGCCCCACGCTCTCTTGACATTGGCGATGCTCCTACATCATACTCCCTCACTTGAAAAATTTTCATGGGCTCCTGTCCATGAGATCGCGCATGGTATTTCCATGCTTCTGAATGTCTACTTCATTCTCCCAGCTAGCATCTTCAACTGGATGTCCTTTCCACTTGATCAAGTATTCAAAGTATTGTTTTCTTCTGGTCTTCTTGCTAATTCTATTGTCTAGTATGCTTTCCATCTGTGGCTTCTCTGCAACAAGTATCCTCTTTGTCCATTGGATCTCTAGTTGTACATCACTTGTTCCTGCTTCCTCAGTTTTGTATGGGTACAAATCTGAGACATTGAATATTGGAGAAATTCTAATCCCATCAGGTAATTTAATCACATAAGCATTTGCCCCAAATTTCTTCAAGTCCTTACATGGTCCAATCTTATTCATCTTCAGTTTGTTATATGTCCCCTTCAGGAACCTTTCCTTTCTCAAATGTGCCAGAATCAAATCACCAACCTCAAACTGGAGTTGTCTTGTAACACCCTATTTCCCCCAGTTTGTAAATATAACTGGACTGGCCAAGGACTGTGGAAAAATCATAAGTATGAATATGTGATGTAAATGGACCTTTAGGAAGAGGTCAATGAATGTGAATAACATTTTGGATTTATTGCAGAACTGCTGAGAGGGGATGTGTAGAAAAGAGACCACGATGGCAGTGGAAGGCACCTGAAAAGGTGGCGTCAACTTCCATCGAGTATTTATACCATATTTGGACTCCACTGGCCCGGAGAACCAAAAGGGGCTCGCTGGCCCCAAATTTAATGTCTCACAGACAGGTAGGTGGATGGTTTGATGAGGGATGGGATGGTGAACCACCCGTCTGTAGAGCCGTCAGGCCAGACCGGCGCAAGGGTAATCGTGCCACACACAACCTCGCAAGAGGATAAGGTGTATGGAAGAAGTTATTTCGAAAGGGGGAGACACGAGGGGAACTCGGGAATTACGTAGTGTGAGTGATAGCAGAGAGGAAGGATTGCAACCTTCACTCCTGGTCACTGGTAGACAGAGAGATGTAGTCTCAACAGTATCATGGTCTCATCTTGGGGGTGGCTAGTGGTAAATCTATCGGGAGTCTCTATGCCTATGGTTGGGTGGAAACGAGCACCCCTCTCAGCAGTTGCACCCACTTCTGGTGTTATTTATGATAAGTATTTTATGTATTGCATCTTGAAATTCATATATTGATATATATATACACTCATAGAACTGTGAAATTGTGAACAATTTTAGTGTAAGAATGTCTATGTAGTGTTTTGATAATAATTAATGGACATATGCTTGTAATAGAGGAAGCCATGCATGACTTACCTCGATAAAATGAATCTAATCACGCCTAGGTTGAACTAAGTCAGGCTTCCAGCCCGTTCTTGGGAAGCTGTCCACCCTTATATGTCTCTGAGAATGCTCCGGTATAGATCTCTTTACATAGATTCTCTCCCTGGAAAGGTTTACCAAGAACCTGGAAAAAGGGACTTGAATGGGCAAGTCTTAATAACCCTGTACGAGAAGGAATGACCCTCTTAAGGTTCTGAGATAGCAGTGTAGGGATAAATAACAAATCAACGAACGAGATATCATTGGATGACCCATAGGCATTCACGACCGTTAACTTGATGAAAGTAATAAGGGCATTACATACCTTGCCCCTTTTTCCCTCTATCTTCGTGAACAGTGAGGAAATCGGGATCGTAGATCCCAAGGCCCAGGAGAACAATCGAACTATTGATATTTCCACATCCATGAAGTAGTGGAAGAATACACAAGGTGGGACAATCGGAGTCATTGGATCTCATTCAGAAATCCTGCCAGCCATTGGATCGGGTTAAGATGCTCAGAGTTTAGTCTCTAGAGTGTGCGCGGGAAGAATGGATCTAGGCCATTAGATCTTGGCCCATTTATCCATCAGCTGTTAGATCAGACAGGAGCTGCACGAGGGTTACCATCAGGATTCCAGCCATCAGCATATCGGGATTCTCGAGGACAAGAAAATCAACACACTTGAAGTCTCGAAACGTCGAGAGGATCTGGACCATCCGTTTGAGGATACACGTGGAGGAGATCGAGGTTTACTATCAGGAGTTGGGATATCAACATTCTCGTGGACAAGAGATCAGGGAAGTCCAAAGTAAAAATCCCAATAAAATATGAGCCATCCATTTGGGAAGACATGTGTTAGAAATCCGTATAGAGTCGGGATATTCGACATCGGGAAATTGGAGTTCCTGAGACCATGATAATTGAGACACCAAAAGTCTTTAAATCCTGGAGAAATCAGAACCATCCATCAGAAGAGGACACATGGCAGCCATCGGCGCCATCGGGGAAAGTCCCGACAGGAAGTTGATGATCGACGCTTTGGGTCATCGAGATATCGGGAATCCTGGTGACAATTTGTTTATGTATTTTGGAATCGTGAAGCTCAAAACCCCGATGAATGGGAGCCACCTGTCAGCGTAACAGGAAGATGGGAGTCGAAGGATTAGGAATCCCATGGGTTAATGCATTTTGGCATTGAAAACCCCATAGACTCGACAAGGGATAAGACTGTGGCCACGAGGATAGTGGTCATGTGGGCCAAGAGCCTAGCCAGGAGAGCTAACGAGTGAAAGGCACATTAGGATTCAAGGGATCGTGAATCTTGAGGACGTGTGCACTTGGACATGAGAAAGTCTAAAACCCTGATGAGGAGGTATGGCTGCGGTCATATAGAGGGAGGTCGTATGGACCCAAAGGATTAGCCCTAGGGGACTAGTGGAAGTTGGAGTGCATTGGGAATCAGAGGATCACGGATCCAAAGGGCATATGCATTTTGGCATTAGAAAGCTTGAAACACCGAAAACCCCAAAATTATCATCAGGAAAGACCACCATATGAGCAGAAATCCGGGTAGGTGCATGAAAGACCTGTGGATTGGGGATTGACATTTTGCTGCTGCAAGCTT
>JASDQU010363275.1:0-11683 GCA_032191745.1 Picea mariana
TCTTAGATGATATACTCATCTATTATAAATTATAAGAGAAACATGAGAAACATTTAAGAATGGTGTTGCAATTTTTAAGAGAGTATAAATTATATGCTAAGCTAAGTAAGTGCATCTTTTATCAAAAGAAGATTCACTACTTGGGGCATATAATTTTAGAAGCAGGAATAAAAGTTGATCCTTAGAATATAGAGGCCATTAGAGGATGGTCAATGCCAAAGAATGTCACAGAGGTTATATCATTCATGGGTCTTTCTGGTTATTTCCGAATATTCATAAAAGGATTCTCAAAGATTGCAAGTCCAATCACTTCTTTATAAAATAATGGAGTGAAATTTGAATGGACTTCCAAGTGTGAAGAGAGTTTTCAACATTTGAAGGGAATATTGAAAAGTGCACCAATTTTGAATATTGCAAATCCAAAAAAATATTTTGGTGTGCAGCGATGCATGCAAGGAAGGGCTTGATGGAGTTCTCAGTCAAAGGGACCATGTGGTATGATATGAGTCCATAAAATTAAAATAGCATGAGAGGAATTGTGCTACACATGACTTGGAGTTAGTAGCGATTGTGCATGCATTAAAAATGTGGATACATTACCTTATGGGTAAGAAATTCGAACTAAGGACAAACCACTGTAGTTTGAAGCATTTGTTTGGAAAACCAACACTAAATGCTAGGAAAACTAGATGGCTGGAATTTTTAAATGAATATGACTTCAAAATTAAGCATATAAAGGGAAAGGAAAATCAAGTGGTTGATGCACTCAGTAGGAGAGCTCATGAAGTGCATATTACAGCCATCACCATGTTCAAGACAGATTTGAAAGACAAAATTGTTGCAACAACAAATTCAGATCAAAATTATTTAAAACTAAAAGAAGCATTACAACAAGGTAATTTTCAGCAGAAATTTAATTATTATGAGATAAAATAGGATGTAATTCTCATGTACAAAGGAAAGGTGTATGTTCCGGATTCTAGGGAGATGAAAATGCAGTGTTGAAGGAGACACATAATGTTCCATATGATGGGCACCCAGGATATCATAAAACAATTGCAGCAGTAAGAAGCCAATATTTTTGGCCAAGAATGAAGAAAGAAGTGGCTAATTACATAGCCAAATGTCTAGAATGCCAAAAAGTAAAGACATAAGATAGACACCCAACAAGTTTTCTATAGCCATTGCCAATTCCCGAATGGAAGTGGGAATTAGTTACAATTGATTTTATTACTAAGATTCCCAAAACAATGAAGCGACATGATTCCATCATGGTGGTGGTGGATAAATTGACTAAAGAAACACATTTTATTCCAGTAAAGACTACACACAAGAAAATAAATATTGTAGGTATCTACATGAAATAAGTTGTTAGGCTACATGGGGTACCTAAAGAAATAGTTTCAGACATAGATCCAAAGTACTTCCAATTTTTGGAAGGGTTTGTTCAAGGGATTTGGGACAAATTTAAATCTTAGTACAACATATCATCCAAAGTCATATGGGAAAACAAAAAGGACTAACAATATAAGTGAGGATATTATTAGAATGTATGTGATGGATCAACCATCAAAGTGGGAAGATTATATCCATTTAGTTGAATTTTCCTACAATAAAGGGTATCAACCCTCATTGAAGATGAGTTTGTTTGAAGCATTGTATGGCAGAAAACATAGCACACTGGTGAGTTGGGATAATATAGTAGACAGAGCAGTTGTTGGACCAGAATTGTTAAAGGAAATGGAAGACCAGATGGAAAAGAAAAAGCATAATTTAAAGGCTACCTAGGATAGAAACAACATTTATGCATATAGGAACAAATTTTTTAGAGATTTTAAAGTGGGAGAGCATGTGTTCTTAAAAGTAAAGGAAAAGAGAAGCTTGATAAGATTAGGAAGTTGCCCAAAGTTGGCATCATGATATTGTGGGCCTTTTGAAATATTAGAAAATATAGGGTCAATTGCATACATGTTAGCTTTGCATGCATCCATGAGAGTGCATAATGTATTTAATGTGTCATTGTTAAATAAATATGTGCCTGATCCTAACCACATAATTGATTGGAATGTGATCCAGGTGGAGCACGAAGGGGATTTCCGGGTGGAAGGGGATTTCCGGGTGGAACTAGTATGCATCCTGGACCATAAAGTCAAAGTGCTCAGGAACACAGAAACATGGTTGGTAAAGGTTCAATGGACTTGCTACAGTCCTAAAGATGCTACATGGGAGCATGAAGAAAACATGTGGGTATAATACCCAATTTGTTTTTATAGTTTTGAAGAAGACAAAATGCAAGACTCTGTTTTGAGCAACTAGAGTTCAAGAACCACATCTCCAAGTCCTAGCCAACTACGTTGGGGACCTTGATAAAAGAATGGATCATTCCTTGGGTTAGACTTGATAAATGGATGGTACATCCCTTGGGTTATCCCTGATAAAAAAAATTTGCATTCCTCGGGTCGACGAGTTGAGAGGAACATGAGATTATGGTCAGAGTTGCTGCTGGAGTTGTTAAATTGCAGAATTTGTATTTCTTAGTATTGTGATATAAATTTTCATATATGTATATCGAAATAGAGTGCACCAAGGACAATGCACAATTATATGGGAGGGGGAATGTAATATCCCCACTATAATCCCCAGTTTAATTACTGCTTTTGTAGATATAATGTGTGACTACGGCCAAAGCAATGTAATATGTGAATTGTATTTCCTTGTTTTATTAATAAAAAATTGTTGTCAGCTGCTAAGTGGACATTGACAAGAAATGAGGATTGAATTAATACACAAGAGGGGGGAGTGTCTAGGATAATGACCAATAGGGGTTCAAGGGGAAATATCCATGTATATTAATTTAACCCATTTTCCTAAATTTGCTAATTGTATATGAACCTTTCCATTTTTTATTGAGCGTTCCCAAATCCAATCATTGAATACACGTAAGAGGGTGTGTGTGAGTGGTCACATCCAAAATTTATTGGGCACATGGGGGTTGAGTAAAATCATCTTGGGGAAGAGTGTGAGTCAAGAAAGGCAATCCAAAGAGAGGAAATCCATATGGGTTGGGACAACATTTTTACACATGAAGTTTTTGTGCACGAGAAACAAGTATAGAGAAAGAAACATAGATTGAAGCTGATGAAAACATGGAGGGAAAATTCTAGAGCAAGCTGGAGCGTAATTGGAGCGAATTAGAGATGGAAAACTGAAGAGCCAGTTTTTCAAGCCTGAAGATTGAACTCATGGGTGAGTTTCACTAAAATAACAAGTGTTTGTTGTTGGTTTTCTAATAGTCTTCCTAGCAGCAGTTCCCTTGAGTTCCCAACTAAGAGATTCCTAACTACTTATGCCAGAGAGACCTTGATAAATGAATGACACATTCCTTGGGTTAATCCTGATAAATGGATGACACATTCCTTGGATTATCCTTGATAAACGAATGGTGCATTCCTTGAGTTGGATAAGTCAAAAGGAAGAGAGCTGGTGGAAAATCAAGGTAGTTGTAGGAGAATATCAGTTAGGTTGAGAGTTTTATGAGTTGTGAGTGGACTGAGAGACCACCCTATTTTTTGGATTGCTAGCCTCAACTCATGGGTGACTGGATGTTGAGATTTGGAACAATCAGTCTATGGTTGGGTGTAACGTCCGTCCCAAGAAGTTGGTTACACAACTGTTGTGAAAATATAAGTGTTTTATCTTGTTGTTATGTTAAATTATGTGTTCAATTGTTGTGCATGCACTTTGTGTATTTGGAAGTAATTTATATGATGTTGTAATGATTTGTTTAGTTGCATTTCATGTTGATTATTGGCATGTTGTAGATGCATCTAGTTTATGGTTGTAGAAAATAGCTAAATTTGTTTTAATTCGTAGTTATAAGCTACTTGAAATCAACTAACTGTATATGAATTAATTTATTTAGCATAAATTTCATTTTTCAAATTATTATGCACCATAATGTCCCTCGATTGGGTTGGGGGACGTTACAATCACCCACCTTCTCTAATACTTCAAAAGGACCATGCCAGAAAGCCTTGATATTCTCACCAGTACCCTATAGTCTTTCCTTGTTCAATTGTAACCAAACTATGTCTCCTACTTTGAATGATTTCTTAGTTATGTGTTGATAATGTTTGGCCTTATACTTTTTCTACGATTTCTTCAATGTCTCTTGTAATTGCAAATGGATCTGCCGAATCTTTTCAACAAATTTATCTACTTTTAGTGCTTCTCCTGTGACATCTTCCCTCACTCCTACTTGTTGTCCATATACAACATCAAAGGGTGAAGGGAACTTACCGACAAAAGTATGGACTACTCTATTACAAGAGTGTTGAATGTAGATAATATTTTCATCCTAGGTATTTGGATGCTTCCAATTGTAACCCCTCAAAATTTGAACCAAAGTCCTATTGAATACATATGTTTTCCCATCTGTCTGTGGATAGAATGTTATAGATCTCTTCAACTTGGTTTCCATTTTCTCCCAAAGTGTAATCCAATAGACACTAAGAAATTGTGTATCTCTGTCTAAGATGATGCTCCTTGGTATCCCAAAGTGCACCTAGACCTGTTCAAAGAACATGCTTGTTGCTTCTTGTCCTTTGATGGTATTTTTACAAGGAATATGAATGTGCATCTTGCTAAACTTGTAAACTACCACAAACAGGTAGTCATGTCCCTTCATAGTTGTTGGAAACCACCCACAAAATACATGGAAATGGTTCCCTAGGGTCAAGGGGGTACAAGTAAGGAATTGTATAAACCTTGTTTTATAGTACTAGGCTTGTTGGTAAAACAAATCATGCATCCTCTAATATATCGAGCTATGTCTTCTTGCATTCCGGGTCAATACACATACCTTTGTAAGTTGGCACCTATCTTTCCAACACCAAAATGTACCGTAACCTTGGAGGTGTGAGCGTCTTTGATAATATACAATCTTTCACCTTTAGGAACAAAAATCTTATCTAGATTGTAGAGTAATCCATCAATGGTAGTCAACCTTTTCATCACCTTCTTATAAATGTTTTTTTCTTTGTAGCTACTAAAACACCTCTTTAAAGTACCCATGTTATATGTATGCCCCTTTGTATGTATCATGCATAAAAGTCCCCACATGCATAAGCATTAACAAAGCTGTAATATTGGTTGTGGGTGGGCTTGAAAGCATGTCTACCAACTTATTAGTGTTTCCCTTATTATATTTTATGAATAGATGAAATTGTTGCAAAAACCCCATCCACTTGTAATGCCTAGTTTGTTGAAGGTTACTCTAGGCATGAAAATACCATAGTGGTTGGTGATTAGTGTGGATAATGGTTTCATTTCCCATTAGATAATGCTTCCACTTCTTAATAGATTGAACCTTGACATAGATTTCCTTATCATATGTAGGGTAGTTTAGGACTCTCCCATAAAACATCTTAGAATGATAGGATATCATCTTACTGTCATGCATAAATACTTCTCCCATAGCATATCCACTTGCATTTGTCTCCACTTTGAAAGGCTTTTCCTCATTGGAAACTCTTATCATTATCTATTATGGCATGGAGTGTTGTAGCTATCACTAAAAATGATGCTATGAACTTTTGCAGGTACTGTGCTACCCCAACAAAGATATTAACTTTAGTGACATTAGTAGGAGTTGGCCACTTGATTATGGCCTCCATATTCACAATATTTATCTTGAGTTCCCTCCACCAATTACATATCCCAAATACACCAATGATTTCTAAGCAAACTCACATTTCTTAAGGTTATCCAACAATTGATACTTTTTCCTAAAACCTCCATGTGATGTCAGATGTGCTCTTCCTAGGTAGATCCATAAACCAATATGTCATCCAAATACACTATTACAAATGAATATAAATATGGATGCAATACATCATTCATCAATTTCATAAATGTAGCTAGTGTATTACATAAACCAAAAGGCATGACCAACCATTCATATAGACCTTGCCTTGTCTTCAAGGCATTCTTCCAAGTGTCTTCTTATGTAATACATATTTGGTGGTATCTTGATTTGAGATCCAACTTGGCGAAGTAATTGGCATGTTGCAACTAGTATAACAAATCATTCATAGTGGTCAAAGGGTATCGATTACTGAGTGTGATCTTGTTCAAATATCTATAGTCAATACACATTCGCTAAGTCCCATCCTTCTTGGGTACTATGATGATAGGTAATCGAAAATGTGAGGTTCTTGGTCGAATTACTCATTTCTCTAGAAGTTGTTGCAATTGTTTCTTCACTTTGTTTTCTTCCAGAAAAGACTATCTATAGAACCGAATATTTGGTTATAGTGAGTCTGGAAACAACTGTATCTCGTGCTCCACTTCCCTCTTAGGTGGCATCCCTTTAGGCTCTTGGAACACTCCTTTGTATTCTTGTAGATCCATAAACCAATATGTCATCCAAATACACTATTACAAATGAATATAAATATGGATGCAATACATCATTCATCAATTTCATAAATGTAGCTAGTGTATTACATAAACCAAAAGGCATGACCAACCATTCATATAGACCTTACCTTGTCTTCAAGGCATTCTTTCAAGTGTCTTCTTATGTAATACATATTTGGTGGTATCTCGATTTGAGATCCAACTTGGCGAAGTAATTGGCATGCTGCAACTAGTATAACAAATCATTCATAGTGGTCAAAGGGTATCGATTATTGAGTGTGATCTTGTTCAAATATCTATAGTCAATACACATTCGCCAAGTCCCATCCTTCTTGGGTACTATGATGATAGGTAATCCACAAGGTGAGGTTCTTGGTCGAATTACTCCTTTCTCTAGAAGTTGTTGCAATTGTTTCTTCACTTTGTTTTCTTCCAGAAAAGACTATCTATAGAACCGAATATTTAGTTATAGTGAGTCTGGAAACAACTGTATCTCGTGCTCCACTTCCCTCTTAGGTGACATCCCTTTAGGCTCTTGGAACACTCCTTTTTATTCTTGCAAAAACTCCTCCAATTATTGTTTATACTCTTTGGTACATCCCTCCAAGGATGCATTTACTCTTACTAATTCCTCCCTTGCCTTACTCTCTCTTAAGAAAATAAATATGTTCTTATTAGAACTTATCAAATTTTTGGCTTGGTTGACATTTACAAGTGAGATCTTGATTTACCTTTGTGTGCATTGATGATGTAAGACTTCCCATCCTTTATCAAGTAGTACTAGTTTTCTCTCTACATGAAGATTGCATCCCTCATATACATGTAGGGGATTCCAAACACTACACCACACATGTCAAGGGGTACTACATCTAACTCCACTTCACCAATAAAATATGCACTTATATAAATATTGATCTTACATTATTTAGAGAATTTGATCTCTACATCCTTATTCACCCATCCCAATGGATATGGGATCATATTATCATGAACCTCTAACCCAAGCTTGTTGACCAGATCATATTCTATGAGGTTGGCCTATGAATTGGAATCAAATAGAGAATCTACCTTGGTCTTTCTGACCTGGATCTTAATATGGAAGAGTTTAAACATCTCCTTCTCTTCCTTATGATGAAAACTACTCAGATTCACCTCCTTCTGCACTGAAGTGCAGACAATATTCTCATCCATATATGAGATGCTCTCTACTTGGTTTATTGAATCCATGCCTAGTAGGTTCTTCTTCTTAGCATCTTTCGTACAATTCTTTAGATTCATCTCTATATGTAACTTCCAACACTTGTCTTCAGTGTGACCATCGATATTGCAATGGTTGTTTGGATATTTGTACTAATGTGTAGTGGATTTTGTCTTCTTTCCTTTTCATTTGCATATCTTCTTCCCCTCTTTGGAAGCATCTTGGTGGTATTTTTAATTAGAACCACTTGGCTACCCTTTCTTATGGCCTATGTTCTCCAGGTACTATGCTTTCACACATGCCTCATAAATAGTCCTTGGTTTGAAGAGCATCACTTGCTTTCAGAAATGACTATGTATACCCCCCAAATACTTAAGGAGTATGTTAGGGTTCTTGGTAGAGAAACCCAATATGATTTCCATCTTCCTAAATTTGGTGGTGTACTCATGCACACTTTTCCCTTTCCTTTTCTTGAAGTGATGCCAATGGACCCATTGGTGCTCTACATACCCAACATGGTGGAACTAGGACTTGATGAGGGTTTTAATATCCTCCCACTTAGTTATTGGTGGATCACCCTCCAAACCTAAACATCTTTGTGTGGCTTTCCCATTAGGTTAGTGCATGACCCTCTATTTTCAACCGGGAAAAAAAAATCTTCATATGATCTTCATCTATGTTATGGACACTGAACTACACTTCTAACTATTGCAACCAATGTTTCAAATTAATAATATCAATCTCACCTTGATAGGGTTTGATGTTTAATTTCAATTTCATTTTAAATTGAGGTTGTGAAGGAGTGATGGCATTGGAACTTGGTTTCTCTTTCTCAGGCTCTTTTTTCGATTCCTTTTATGGGTCTTCACTTTCTCCTGGTTTCTCACTTGATTCAAATTATGAGTTAGAACTACCAACATCCCTGAAAGGTCTTAACTTGTTTTCTAGATTCTCCACAAGGAGGGCCATCTTGCGAGAAATATCAATGACTTTCTCTTTCATCCTCACAAATCTCTTTTATGCTGCATCCCAAGGGTTGTTATGAATGGACTCATCTTCCATGGCTAGGGTTCCGTGACTTCCTTCTTAATCCAATTATTATACCTTGAAACTTCCCACCAATACCCCAAAGAAACCTTGCTCTGATACCAATATAATCTATAAACTGTTGTGGATATTCCACCAGAAAACTTTGTCACAACAAGTCTTGTATTATACTGAAATATTTTGTTATGCAGATTTATTTTCTTAGATATAATATTTGTTAGCACTAGCTTATTGCTCAAATTTATGAAAATAACTTAAATATGGAATAGAAAGAACAAGTAAATAAACACAACATCAACCCAAATGAACACATGATGTATCTTGGGAAACCCAAAATGGGAGAAAACCCAGCTAGAAGGTGAGGCCTATGTGTTTCTATCTTTTCTCTAATTATGAAATGCAAGTACAAAGAAAGGGGGAACTCACTATGGAGTTGCCTTTGGCACTATAGCCTGAGTGGTTGTTATAGAATCTCCTACCTCCTCTATTGTTCTCTCAAAATCCCACTCCTATATGTTCTATTCAACTATGGCACAGTTACATTACTAAAGAATGGAACCCTTTCTCCTCATAGTTGTCCAATTTTTAACATAGCTTAATAGTTGTCTAGGGTTAGGGTTTTTGCATGCCTCAACCCTCAATTAATTAGGGTTTTGTACCTTCTATAATATTCTTGAAAGTCCACACTTGGGTATCCATACATATGTGAGTAATGGGGGATAATGTGGCATCCACTCATTACAATGGTGGCCAACAAGGTAGATCAACTTGTGGGAGGCATAACTTCTGCATACAAGATTTGATCGAGGTTATTTTCACACTGTTGGAAAGTTATCGATGTGTAGAAAAATATTGAGGTGTGAGAACTATGCTCACAAATTTTTGACCCCAAAAAATGTTGTTTGATGCCTCAAAATGGATCTAGAAGTTTTCGGACCCCAAATCGCCAAACTGGGACCTGCCACTAAAACGGGACCTACAAGACAATTCCTCTAATTTTTCCACCTAGAAGGTACCGAGATAGATGAAAAATTATATAATGATCCAACCTGAATCACTTGATGGTGTACAATCCAATATTTTCTTGGTTTATATGAATTGGTTGAAGATGATTTACTAATAGTTATTAAAGAATTTAAGGGAACAAGTAGAGTTCCTAGGATATTTAATGCAACATTTATAGGTCTCATGCCGAAGAAAGAAAAAATTGATTCTTTTGATGATTTCATGCCTATTTCACTTTGAATTGTATTTACAAAAGAATTGCAAAAGTACTAGTTGTGAGGGTTAATGGAGTACTCTTAGGAGTGATTTCTTCATAACAATTTGGGTTTCTATAAGGTAGGAAAATCCATGATGCCATTGGAACTACACAAGAGGATGTGTGAGGCCCTTCACCATGGAATTGAATAGATCTATACTAAACTTATGTAATAAGCATGGACATTTAATGTTTTTTTGGTTTTTCCTGTACAATTTTATATTTAGCATTTCCCTATAAATCACAATGATTTCTATGATAATTTAATTGATTTGAATTGTATATAATTTCAATTTGATTTCATGATATGATAACAACATACCAGATTTCAATTTACAACAAGTATTTAATGTACAACATACATAAATTTCAATTTAATAATAGTTGATTAGGGATTAGGATAGTAGAATACCTCTCACTTTAGTTGCTTAAGTCCCCACCCCCCTCTCCAAAACCCATACCCTTATCCCCCATTCCATTGCCTTCCCCTCAAAAGGATCAACTCATCATCAAAGTTATCCCTTCCCTCACATTCTCTAGCATGCTAGGATAACTTAATAAACAACAATAAATTCAAGACAAACTCAATTAATTCAATTTAACACGTAGCATTTCCACACACACACACACACATAATAAAAAAATAATTCAATATATCTAATAATAACATTAAAATCTATATAAATTACTTAATTTAATAATAACATTAAACCTCATTAAATCAATTAACTTAATCAATAATATTAACTTTAATTAAATCATTTGACTTAATATTTATACTAAGATATTATACACCCATGATAAGAAACCATAATTCTTATTTTAATGCATCATAATAATACTGGTGTACACGTGCAAGGTATGTATGTGTAGCTGGCACATACATAGCTCGTGCATGTACAAATGACAACAACCATCACATCTAATGCAAATTTCCTGTATGCTCACAACCCAATCGATAATGCAATAAACCTCATAATGAAATTAATTAATCATTTACACTAACATAATAACATAATCCATCAGTCACAACAGTTTAAAATGAATGAAACATTCACCTAGATTATCATAAATTAGTTAAAAATTTAATACAAAAGAACAAGGAATAAGTCAGACACTAAGGTTACTAGTTAAAAAATTAATAGAAAATAACAAGGAATAATTAGGAGCTAAGGTTACTAGTTAAAAAATAGAAAATAACAAGGAATAAATTAGGTGCTAAGGTTACATGATTAAAAACCAACAACATGATAAACTACTCTAAATATTCTTCCTCCCTAACCTACTTCCATATTCAAGATCCTATCCTTCCTTTGTTGGAATATATTGGAGCGTTAACTATATTGATCTAACTCCAGATAGAACTTGTAAGTGGAAGTGTCAAATAACTTGACCAAGATTCCCTAGCAGGTGACTGACAGTTTCCATCACACGTCTAGGGAAGTGTGACTTAACACAGTTCTCACATGAATCCAAGTTTCGAAGGATAAACAATGGGAAATTCCTCCACCCCTCCTGATAGAACTAGGGTCAACACCTTATCATGGACCATACTCCAGTGTCGTGTCATGGGAGCTTTATCATTGAATATCTAGTTGTGATAGTCGTGCCACCTAAAAAACCTGCATGCTCCCAAATATTATAGCAATGCATTTGAACCAGTATAAAAATAGCATTTTTATGCTTCTGATCATACCATTTCCCATTCTATGTCAACGACATCAACCACTTAATACCACACTTTCTAGCTATATCAC